>WNWK01012052.1:0-61502 GCA_009830355.1 Cherax destructor
CAAAAGAGGCTTGTTTCATCACAATTAAACACTTGTTCGGGTTTGAATTTTTCAGTGTCTACAAACCCCTTAAATTCAGTCACACAATTTTCAGCAGCACATTTGTCTGAAGTGGCTGCCTCATCATGCCTTACAACACTGTGTATGCCACTACATTTCCTAAATATGTCAAACCAGCCTTTGCTGGCCTTAAAATCACTCACAGCAGCACTGGTTCCAGGCATTTTCTTGACAAGATCTGTGTGCAACTGCTTGCCTTTTCACAAATTATCGCCATGGAAACACTATAACCCGCTATCTGTTTTTCATTGATCCACACCGCCAACAACTTCTCAACCTCATCCACTGTTTTTCATCTATTTTTGGCAAACATGTCAACACCTTTCGCAACATCAGCTTCCTTGATTTCTTTTCTCTTTGCCAGGATAGAGGTGATAGTAGATTTGTTTTTGTTGTACATCCTGGAAAAGCTTCCCCACACATATGCCACTCTCATATTTTTCTACTACAGTGGACCCACGGATTACGATGGCGTCGGATTATGCTAAATTCGGTTAGCGATACATTTTTCCGTAAAAATACTGGCTCAGTTTACAATGATCTGCTCGGAATATGCTATTCGTTTTGGACGCATATACGTGCCCAGGGACAGCAGTGTGCCATTGTTTACCAGCGAGTGAGTGCCACCGCTGCCACCCACTCATTCATACCAAACATTTTGTCATTTTTCCACTGTTTTTAGTGCCTGCAACTGCTAAATAAGCCATCATGGGTCCAAAGAAAGCTCCTAGTGCCAGCCCTGTGGTAAAGAATGTCAGAAATACAGTAGAACTAAAGATCATTGCACAATGGACTGATGTGCAAGGCTTTATGGATGAATATCACCCTAACAAAGCTGTTGCAGGCCGTGCTGGCAACATGTACAATGACAATGTGGTGTCCCATTTCAGGGATGTTTTAAAGAAACGCCAGACACAGAGCTCCCTGGACAGATTTTTGGTTAGAGGGGGGGTCCAGTGACTCTCAACCTGGTCCTAGTGGCATTAAAAGAAAAAGACCAGTAACCCCAGAAAAGAACTTGGTACCTGCAGTGTTAATGGAAGGGGATTCCCCTTCCAAACACTAGCATCATACTACTTCCTCCCCCCTCCTTCCTTCTTCTACACATCAACACCTTTTCAATAAAGGTAAGTGTGAAGTTAATACACTGTTGTATGTATTAGTTGTAATTTATATATACATGTACTATGTAAGTTAATGTGTAAAAAATATTTATTTTAATACTTTTCGGTGTCTGAAACGGATTAATTGAATTTCTATTATTTCTTATGGGGAAAATATTCGGATTACGATATTTTCGGTTAACGATAAGCCCTCTGGAATGGATTAATAGCGTAATCCGGGGGTCCACTGTATCTCCTTCTTCAGTTCAATGGTGTTCCTCAATTTCTTTACCACAGGGGTGCCACTAGGAAGCTTCTTTGGACCCATGGTGACTTATATTTCACAGTGACAATCAATAAACACAATAAAATTATTGTGAAATGTTTGAATGAGCACGCTGGGTAATGTTCACTCAAGGATAAACAAAGCTAGACTGGCTCACGATGCCTGCGCGGGGAGGCGGACAGGTCTGGTACGCGGGCTGATAGTCGGGGAAATGGCCGATTGTCAGGAAAAAATTGGGCCGAAAAAAGTGATCGAAACTCGAGCAGGCTGATACTCAGACCGGCCAATAGTCGGGTGTCCACTGTAGTATTTATTTGTAGAAAGTCAGATGTGGGAGGTATGATAGCCGCCTGGCCACCCCACCTATGATATTTAAAGTGCTCTAGAGCGATAAAATGCATACAGTACACTCATTACTTATCTTAACCCTTTCAGGGTCCGTCCCATAGATCTACGGCTTTGAAGCCAGGGTCCAAGCCGTAGATCTACACCATGAGCTCAGCTCACTCAGATAACCTGTGAGTGGTAAATTTGGGCCTACATATGAAAGAGTACATCTATGTGGTAAGTATGCACCACATGAAACAAATCCTTCAGCACGCAGTGCATATTGAGAAAAATAACTGTGACTGTAATTTTGGATTAAAACAGCGAATTTGCAGTGTATTTTTGTATGTTTTTTACAGTTGTATTCACGATTTCTTGGTCTTATTTGATAGAATGGAAGATATATTACAGAAAAATATATGATTTTGATTGGTTTTAGTACTGAAAATGTCTTGAAACTGGGCTCAAAGTAGCAAAAATGTTCAATTTTTGCCGATGTTCAAGAGTAAAAAATGACGTCACATGTCTAATTCGCTTCAGCTGGTGGGTCTAATATACGTTCACGAATGTGTTGATATTATTTATACAACTATTACAACATTGCATAAGAGTAAATCATCTATTGAACAGAGAACAGAGAAAATGTTAGTTTAGTTTATTCTGGACCCTATTTTGAAATTGGAATATTTTGACCTTTGTGTTAAATTGGCCAAATTACCAATTTCCGATCACTTTATTGGGTAGTTGAAACAGTTGACTGGGCGATTTCTTGTGCTCAATCGATAAAATAGAAGTAATACTAGCGAAATAGCTAAGAATTTGGTCGATTGGAAAATTGTAATTTGCCTAAAATGGGAGTCAAAGTCGGCAAAATCGCCGATGCCTAAATATCGCTGACGCATCAAAATTCGTGAGAATGTAACTTCGTCAATTTTCCATCAAATTTCATTCTTTTTGTTTTATTACCTTCAGAAAAAGATTCTCTACCATTTCATAAGAAAAACAACAAAATGCTTTTTTGAAAATTCTTAAACCTTGGCTGTCACTGAGATTTGGCCTCTGGACTCTGAAAGGGTTAAAATATTTGTAGTCTTAATGTAGGGTGAGAGGTGAGTAAACGAGATAAAAATTATTAAACGAGAAAGAAAGAACAAGTAAATGAAAGAGGACAGAGCCGCAGAGTATGTAAACAAACAGACAAACGCGTATGGGTATGGTTTATACATGTTAATTTCCATAAATAACAAAAAAGGCACAATACCATGACTGGAACAATACACACACAACCCGCACATATAAAAAAGAGAGGAGCTTACGACGACGTTTCGGTCCGACTTGGACCATTTACAAAGTCACACTAACACAATGGACAGGTAGAAGGGGTATTTATAGGCAGGCAGACAGGGGAGAGCACAAGAAAGTGGTAGTAGTAGTAGTGGAGTCAGTCATATTCTAGGAAAGGAGCACTGCAATGAAGCTGGTGGCCCGCATAGGGTTAGGACAAGAACACAGAGGGGGAAAAAATGAAAATAAAATAAAGAAGGACAAATACAAGGCAAAAGAAAAGAAAGAAACCCCAGAGGAGAAAGGAGAAGGGGGAAGAGATAGAAGAGGAAGGAATCAGGTTAAGTCACGGGTGTTCTGAAGCTTGGAGCATTTAACAATGTAATGGGAGAGGAAAGCATCTACAGAGACAAAGCCAGGGCTAAGATTCATACAGGGAAAGTTGTGTATAAGGGAGGATTCAACCAGGCGGCGACTATGAAAGTTGGACGTAGGGTAGACAGTTTTAGCAGAAGACTAATCAATAGGATGACTGTGATCTCTGACATGACAGAAAAGAGCATTATTAGTGTCGGCATGCCTAACACTATTTTTGTGCTCCCTAAGTCTGTCAGAAAGAGATTGGCCAGTTTCTCCAAAGTACTGAAGAGGACAGGAGGAGCAAGAAATAGAGTAGACACCAGAAGAATCTATAGAGGGAGGGGAGGTATGAACTAGATTAATGCGAAGAGTGTTAGTCTGGCCATCAGCTTCATTGCAGTGCTCCTTTCCTAGAATATGACTGACTCCACTACTACTACTACCACCACTTCCACTACTACGTTCATTTCCATGTCTGTGAAGCTTACATCATAATACAAACACCTTACATTGTGTACAAGTTGTATCCACATTGGTTTAAATATGAAATAAATAAAGAGCAACACTCCCATTTTCATGTAACACACCATTTTTAGAAGGAATAACGCTCTAAGTGAAGGTATATGAAAGGAATAATTTTCTACAGTTACCCCCAGTAATACTATTGTGTACACATTTTCTTTGGTGTTGAACTAGAGAAAACATTATTCTTTCTGACACTCTGACAAGACAACTGGAAAAACATCTCATATTTATGTTAATTTATTCTACAGTGGGTGAATTTATCATGTTTATATACAGTGGTACCCCGAGTTTCGTACTGCTCCCAACTCGAACAATTATGTAAGTGTATTATTGTAAATGCTTTTGTAAGTGTATTTTTGGTGGTCTGAAAAGGACTAATCTAATTTACATTAATCCTTATGGGAACAAATTCGTTCAGTAACGGCACTCGAACAGCCTTCTGGAATGAATAAAGTACTAAACTTGGGGTACCACTGAATTATGTAGCGTGTTTATTATATAATTTTGAAAAAAATATCATAGATGGATTAACCCTTTCAGGGTTATTGACGTACTAGTACGGCTTACGCCCTGGGGTTATTGACGTACTAGTACGCCTAAATTCTAGCGCCCTCAAATCAAGCAGAAACAGGCTGTTAGGCCTAGATGTGATAGAATGGGTCTGTGCGGTCAGTGTGCGCAGTATAAAAAAATTCCTGCACCACACAGTGCATAATGAGGAAAATATAACTCTGACCGTGTTTTTGGTTTAAAACAGCGACTTTGCAGTCTATTTTCGTATGGTATTTATTGATGTATTCTCGTTTTCTTGGTCTCATTTGATAGACTGGAAGATATATTACAGAAATAGAGATGATTTTGATTGGTTTGACAACGACAAGTACCTTGAAATTAAGCTCAAAGTAGTGAAAATGTTCGATTTTTGACGATGTTCAAGAGTAAACAAATCACACCATGCATCCAATACACATCAACTGGCGAGTCTAATATTCATGCACAAGTGCTATAATATTATTTATACCATTTTTACAATGATGCAGTTGTATACATAACAGTAAATCTTCTATTTGTTTGCGAGAATAAAAATTCTAAATGAAAAGCAAAAGTAATGTAAGAGGGGCCTGGAAACGTGACAAATGAACAGAGAAGACGTTATTTTAGTGTCAGGAATGTCTGTCTTGTTTATTCTGGACCCTATTTTGAAATTGGCATCGTTTGAAATTTGTGTGAAATTGACCAAATTGCCATCTTCTGACCACTATTTTGGGTAGTTGTAATAGGTAAATAGGCGGTTTCTTGTTTTCAATCAATAGAAGAAATGGAGTTCTAGCGAAATAGCTCTAATTTTAGTTGCCTGAAACATTGGAATTTGCCGAAAATAGGGCTCTAAGTGGGCGAAATCGCCAATGCGTAAGTGTCATGGCTGCCGCTAACTTCGCGAAAGCATAATTCCGTTAGTTTTTGATCAAATTTCATAATTTTTGTGGCGTTATGATCGGAAAAAGATTCTCTATCATTTCAAAAGAAAAAATAATTTTTTAATTTTTTTAAAATTCTTTGACCCTGAGAACGAGTTTTGGAGACCCCCCTTGGACCCTGAAAGGGTTAATCAAAATGTCTATATTAACGTAATATACGACATTTAATGCACCTCAGAGTGATTATTATTGTCTGTTATTATTAACATTATTAATATGGTATTCAAAACTAATAAGTCACTCTCAGTGATTTTAACATGTACAGTGGACCCCCGAGTTTCGTAAAAACTTCACTCCTGAAGTCTGCTCAAGTGCCATTACCGAACGAATTTACTCCCTTAAGGAAAAATTTCACGTAGGTTAGTCTATTTCAGACCCCCAAAAATACACTTCCACAAGAACTTACAAAATTATACTTACATAATTGCACGATTTCCGGGGTATTCGTTAACCGAGGGTCCACTGTATTTGCATGCCAGCACAGTAAGTTTATTTAGGTACAGGTACACATAAGTATAATTATTAGAGTACAGTAGACAGTCATTTAACATGGTTTTATTTGGCACGTTTTGGTTATAGCACTATTGAAGAATTGCGTCAAAATTTTATACAATACAGTGGACCCTCGGTTTTCATTCACCTCCAAACTCGAACAATTATGTAAGTGTATTTTCATAAGTGCTTTTGTAAGTGTATTTTTTGGGGTCTGAAATGACTAATTTAATTTACATTTGTTCTTATGGGAACAAATTCATTCGGTAACGGCACTCAAACAGTATTCTGGAAAGAATTTTCAACAAAAACCGAGGGTCAGCTGTACTTCGTAAAATTAACTTTACATGGTTCTATTTGCAGGCGCGGAAGAAATTTTCCTACCTCAAGCGGCTGCCTTGTTGTGGGTCAGCAGGGGAGACCTTCTGCCATCCCCTTCCACCCCCCCCCCCCCCCCGACACTCCCAACACCACCATCCCAGGATTCATGAATACTGTTCAGTTCCACTTCTCTCCTACAAGCTAGCTGTGTTTGTGAATTGTGTTTTGATCTTTTAATTACCATATCTTGTATCTGCCAAGCAATCATGACACCCAGTAGGCACACCAGTATTGGTGAAAGTGGCAAGAAAAGATATAAGCATTTGAGTCTTAGAATTAACGAAGAATAAAAAGAGGTATTAGACAAGAGATAACCTGTGACCGTAATGAAGTGCCACTTTGTGCACATAAAATGAGGTAAATATGAGTTTGTGTGATTCACTGACTGACTTACTGAATGACTTGACTGAATAACTTACTGACTTGACTGAATAACTTACTGACTTGACTGAATGACTTACTGATTTGACTTACTGACTTGACTGGCTGACTTACTTGACTTACTTGACTGATTGACTTACTTGACTGACTGACTTACTGACTGACTGAATGACTTGACTGTCTGAATGACTTGACTGACTGAATGACTTGATTGACTGACTGAATGACTTAAAGTTAGACTTTTTCACTGAAGAGGACCCTGAAATGGTGTCTAGAGCAGCTGATGCCTTACCGTCAATTGTATAATGTACTGCAGGGTAAAATAGAACAGAAATCCATTACATAATTTATGCACACTCTAGTACAACCATCAACTTCAGTACCAGAATCTCTTCCATCCACTTCAGCCCAGTAGGGTCACAGTATAATTCTCCACTCTTTTCACAATCCTCAACAAACACCAGCACCCACAATTTAAGGTAAGAAATACTATTATTTCTGTTGCATTTATAGTTCTAAGCAGTAAAAACAACATAATATATCATGACAATGAACAACAATTACATATTCACTTTTATTTTTGTAAGATCTAGAGGTCTAAAAAAAAGTTGTTGGGCATTTTTTGGGGTCCCAGGAACGTAACTGTATTTTTCCTATAAGTTCTTCAGTTTATCTAACACAGTATTTTCAGGAATGTAACTACTGTGAAATATAACGGTCTACTGTAGTCTTCATATTTTATGTTATTTGAAACGGTATTCATTTTTTTTGTTCAAGTAAAACTCACAAAAATACTGAATACAAAATATACATGGTTACTGAGCAAGGACAGTTTCTTCTGGGCACAATGTGGCAGCAACTATTGGGTTGAAATTTTATTTTCACATGTGAGATTTTGTTCCAGAACACCAAAACGTGATATCAGCAACTTCCTTTTCCTGAAGTAAAAATAAATAAATGATACAAGTAGGTGGGAAAGAGATATCTCGGAGAGGCAAAGGAGCTCGGCAATGGGGCTCTTCTATAGAGGCGAGAGGAAGGACAAAATGTATCAGAGGCAGTAGGAGTAGCAAAGCTATAGAGAGCACTCAATGAAAACTACAAGAATAACACATAAATCATGAAAGGAGACAGCAAAGTTATGGTCAGAAACAAATAGCGGGTGGCTGCATCTAAGAAGGAAGCCAAAGACATATGGCATTCAGCTTCACACGCTGGAGCCCTGAACAGTATCACCACATGGAGGTCCACAGGAGACCAGGAGAAGGTGATAGTCTGAAAACATGAGAGAACAAGTAAAGGAAAGCATTTCTGAGAATGAAACAAAAGAATCTACAGATTATCATAAGCAACATTTGTTACCAATGTGACCAGCAACACTGCCTCCATCATAACAAGGTATGCATCACATAGATAACATATCCAAAATTATCTGGGTAAAGTTTATCATAACTATTTGCATCAACAGTGTCAATTGAGCTAACATCACATAGCACATAATGATAAAGGACTAACCAGAATAAATGCCAGGAGTCTTATTCAGTTGCCATTTCAGGATCTGCTGGTAACTTTCAACAATGCTCCAGCCACCAGATGGCAGGAGCATGGCAACTCAATGTCCTACTAGTAAGTTACCCGACATGACCTAAGATGACAGTTTTCTTTGCATACAGTAACACAACCATCGCAGAAATACTGTTTGAAGAAATGCAAGAACTGAGTGGGACAATGAACTTTTTCTGTTATGCAAGAAGCAGATTTCAATGAAAGGTAAAATACAGAAAGAAGGAAAATGGACATACAAACAATTTGAACTGCATGAACTCTAAAATGCATTTTAAGGTAGTATTTTTAACTTTAAGCTTTCAGACATTGAACAGTGATGTGCTTTATATAGAATGAATTTTTTCATGCTTGACAAGAGAACTTTTAACACTAAAACATTTCAGACACTCTGAACATTGATAGGGTTTATTTCCTGTATGAACTCTGGTATGCTTTACAAGATGGCATTTCTGGCTAAAATGTTTCAGACACACTGAACACTGATATGGTTTATTTCCAGTATGAACTTTCTCATGTTTTACAAGAGAGCTTTTTTCACTAAAACATTTTAGACATTCTAAACACTGATATGGTTTATCTCCTGTATGAACTCTGATATGATTTATAAGATTGCCTTTTTGGCTAAAACATTTCAAACACACTGAGCACTGAAATGATTTATTTCTGGTATGAACTTTCTCGTGCTCTACAAGAGAGGTTTTAACAGTAAAGCTTTTCAGACACTCTGAACACTCATATGGTTTATCACCTGTGTGAACATTCTTGTGTTTCATAAGATTGATTTTTACACTAAAGCATTTTAGACACTCTGAACACTGATATGGTTTATATCCTGTATGAACTCGAATATGTTTATTAAGATAGCCTTTACGGCTAAAGCATTTCAGACATGCCAAACACTGATACGGTTTATTTTCAGTATGAACTTTTTTGTGTTCAACAAGAGAGCGTTTTACACTAAAGCCTTTCAGACACTCTGAGCACTGATATGGTTTATCTCCTGTATGAACTTTCTTGTGGTTTTCAAAATTGCTTTTTACACTGAAGCATTTCAGACATACTGAACACTGATATGGTTTATCTTCTGTATGAACTCTTAAATGAATTATAAGATGCCCTTTTCGGCTAAAGCATTTCAGACACTCTGAACACTGATATGGTTTATGGCTAGTGTGAATTTTTTCATGTTCTGAAAGAGAACTTTTTGTGCTAAAACATCTCCGACACTTTGAACACTGATAAGGTTTGTCACCTGTATGAATTTTTTTGTGTCTTACAAGATTACTTTTTACACTAAAGCATCTGAGACACTCTGAACACTTGAATGGTTTATCTCCTGTATGAACTGCCATGTGTGTTATAAGGGAGCGTTACTGACAGAAGCATTTTGGACATTCTAAACATTGATACGGTTTTCCTTCTGTATGAACTTTCATTAGTGATAGCTATTTTTGTGCTGAATACTTGCACTCTGATCACTGATATGGTGTACCTGCTGTATGAACTTTCTTGTGTTTTACAGCGTATGGGCAATTAAGATTAAAATATTTAACTTTAAATACTGATATGGTTTATCACCTGAATGAACTCAAATGTTTAATGTCATTCAGAGAAAGCACAAGATCCATAAGAATCATTTAGTGGTGCACTGGAAGGGTGAAAGATCTGGTGAGAGTAAGAAGTAGATAGAGGTGGAGGTGTTGAAGGTCACTGGCTGCACGGCAAGGATAAAAATGCCACAGTTGAAGTAGCTAAGTAATTTCCTTTAGCAAATCATAGAAAATGTCAGCAGTGAACTTTTTCAGACTCTATAGGGCAGCTTTTTTGCACATACTCATTTTTCTGGTTACACTGAACACCTGTTACAGTTTATTTACTCAGTGTTTTCATATCTATATTAAAAAGATGCCTTCTTGACTTCAACTTTCAGATTCTAACCAATGGTAAAGTTTATCCCTACTATGAGCTATAGTGTGCTTTTACAACCTTCCCTGTAAACTATGTACCATTATTAAGTTTAATTTTCAATTACCTGCCATTTATTTTCTAAATAGATTTCACTGTAAAAAAGACACTGTTTTCTACTTAGTAAGCTTTGGTAGTACAAAAGATCAAGTGGTTTTTAGCTGGTATAGAAACCACAAATGCTGCTTGATAGATTGAAGATCACTGGTGTCTGGAATAATGCAGGATATTCATCTGTTCCTCAAAACTGCTGTGGAGTGGAAAAAATAAACAGAATAAGCCAAATGCACAAAACAAAAAACTGAAAAAAATTCTATCACAAATTATCACTTTATTATATTTAAACCACGATATCCAGTGGTTATCTTCAACACTGGGGGTTAGCTTTATAAAAATAGGAGTCCAGAATAAACCCTGCCAATATATTGAGAAAAACTGGAAAACAATCATGAAATCTTAAAGTTAATCCCCTCCCCCCATTAAAAAAAAATGATTTTAAGAGAAAGTCATGTACAACTTATTTATTTTCTGGCAGGCATGTTAGTGTGGCATACCTTCTTGCATGCTGACGACAGCATGGAGTGCCATATTTTATGTGATGTTTACTAGTAAACAGGAAGAGGGTGCAAAGCAAAGAATGGACACAACTATTTTTGCTGCTTTTGAAAACAAGCACCAAACCCGTATGTATGGATCATAGAACACAACAGACAAAATCAGATTTTATATTTTCTCTGATTGTTAAAAAGTGAGAAAAAGTTATATATACATTAACAGCTCTTTATCTCCATTAATCCTGTGAGCGTCTGTGCTGTAGTACTACATCATGAGCTCTGCTCACTCAGATAAGCTGTGAGTGGTAAATTTAGGCCTAGCTATGAGAGAATGCATCTATGTGGTAAGTGTGCACCATATAAAACAAAGCCTGCAGCACACAGTGCATGAGAAAAAAATGCAACAGTGTTTTTGGATTAAAACAGCGAATTTGCGGAGTATTTTTGTATGGTTTTCGCAGTTTCTTGGTCTCATTTCATAGAATGGAAGATATATTACAGAAATAGACATGATTTTTATTAGCATTAGTAAAGAAAATAGCTTGAAATTGAGCTCAAAGTAGCAGAAATGTTCGATTTTTGCCGATGTTCAAGAGTAAACAAATCACATCACACATCCAGTATATATCAACTGGTGGGTCTAATGTGCATTCACGAATATGCTGATATTATTTATACGTACAATTATTACAATATCGCATAACAGTAAATCTTTTATTTTTTGGTGTGAATAAAAATTCTTTATGCAAATAGAAATGAAATTTAACTGTAATGCCTATAAATGTAACTAATAAACAGAAAATGTTATTTTAGTGCCAGGAATGCCTGCATTGTTTATTCTGGACCCTATTTTGAAAATGGAATATTTTTAACTTTGTTTGAAATTAGCCAAATTACCAATTTCTGATCACTTTATTGGGTAGTTGAAATAAGTGACTGGGCAACTTCTTGTGCTCAGTAGATAAAATGGAACACACACTAGCGAAATAGCTAAGAATTGGTCTAATGGAACAATGTAATTGGCTGAAAATAGGACTCAAAGTGGGCAAAATTGTCAATGCGTAAATATCGCTGACACAGCAAAATTCGCGAGAGCGTAATTTTGTCAATTTTTTTTTATCAAATTTCGTACTTTTTGTTTTATTACCTTCAGAAAAAGATTCTCTACCATTTCATGAGATTTTTTTTTTTTTTTTTTTAAATTCTCGGACCCTGTGGGTAATTTTCAGATTGGGGGTCTAGACCCTCAAAGGGTTAAGTTTCAGTGATTATTTTTTTCAGTTTAAAAAAATATTGCATATTTTGAACATATATTAACTGGCTTAGGTTTGTTTAACCCTTTCAGTATCCAGACCCTGATATGAAACTTATCCATATACAGTGGACCCCCGAGTTTCGTAAACCCCGGAAATCGTACATTTATGTAAGTATAATATTGTAAGTGCTTGTGGAAAAGTATTTTTGGGGGTCTGAAATAGACTAACCTACATGACATTTTTTCTTAAGGGGGTAAATTCGTTCGGTAATGGCACTTGAGCAGACTTCAGGAGTGAAGTTTTTACGAAACTCGGGGGTCCACTGTACTCCAAGAATTTTCAAAAAAAAAAAAATATTTTTTCTTATGAAATGGTAGAGAATCTTTTTCCAAAGGTAATAAAACAAAAAGTATGAAATTTGATGGAAAACTGATGAAATTGTGCTTATGCAAATTTTGCTGTTTCAGCAATATTTACGCATTAGCAATTTTGCCCACTTTGAGTCCTATTTTTGGCCAATTATAGTGGACCCTCGGTTTTCGTCGATCTCTGTTTTCGTTGATTTCAGTTATCACCTACCTTTTTCGTCAAAATATTGCCTTCGTTTTCGTTGCTTTCCTTGGTTTTCGTTGTTGGTATGGTACCTCTCTGAGTGCCCCGAGTGCACACAAAGCCTCCCCCACACACATTCCCAGGCAGTGTTGTGTTGTTTCTCGGTGAGTGAACATTATCCTGCGAGGTCATACGAAACATTTCATAATATCCATTGTTTTTGGTACTTGTTTATTGTGTTTTTCTGCTAAATAAGCCACCATGGGCCCAAAGAAAGCTCCTAGTGCCAGTCCTTTGATAACGTGAGGAACACAGTAGAATTAACCCTTAAACTGTCCAAACGTAGATCTACGTTCGCTCGCATAGCGCTCCGAACATAGATCTAAGTTTTTTTTTACATGCTTTCTTGTGGAGAAAATCAAGGTCAGAGCGCTACACACGTAAACGTAGATGACCTCGCCAGGATGTATTGGAAGCCCCCATCAACCATCAGTTCCATTGGAGCGAAGAAAAAAGAAATCAAGGAAGCTGATGTTGCGAAAGGGATAAATGTGCTAACGAAACAGATCACAAACAATTGAAGATGTGGAGAAATTGTTGTTGGTGTGGATCAACCAAAAACAGTTAGCTGGAAATAGTATTGTGCAGTCAATAATTTACGAAAAGGCAAGGCAGTTGCATGACGATCTCATAAAGAAAATGCCTGGAATGAGTGCTGATGTTAGTGAATTTAAGGCCAGCAAAGGCTGGTTCGAAAAATTCAAGAAGCGAAGTGGCATACACAGTGTGGTAAGACATCATTGATGAGGCTGCCAGTTCAGACAAACATGTGGCTGAAAAATTCATGCAGAAATTCAAAGACAATGTAGAGGCTGAAAAATTTGTCCTCCAACAAGTGTTCAATTGTGGCGAAACAGGCCTCTTTTGGAAGAAAATGCCAAAGAGGACCTACATCACGAAGGAGGAAAAGGCACTGCCAGGACACAAGCCTATGAAAGACAGGCTAACTCTCTTGTTCTGTGGTAATGCTAGTGGGGATTTCAAAGTGAAGCCTTTACTGGTGTATCACTCTGAAAATCCCAGTGTGTTCAAGAAAAATAGTGTCGTCAAGAGTAAATTGTTTGTGATGTGGAAGGCTAACAGTAAGGCATGGGTCACGAGGGAAATTTTCCTGGAATGGTTCAATGAAGTGTTTGGCCCGAGTGTGAAGAAATACCTCCTGGATAATAAATTGCCACTCCAGTGCCTCCTGTTAATGGACAATGCTCCTGCTCATCCTCCAGACTTAGAAGACCAACTGTCTAAGGAATTCAGTTTTGTAACAGTGAAGTTCTTGCCTCCTAACACCACTCCTCTCATCCAGCCCATACACCAGCAGATCATTGCAAACTTCAAAAAACTGTACACCAAAGCAATGTTTCAAAGGTGCTTTGATGTGACCTCAGACACTAAATTGACCCTAAGAGAGTTCTGGAGGGATCACTACAATATCTTCTATTGCATAAGCCTTATAGATAAGGCTTGGGAGGGAGTGACTTCCAGGACGATGAACTCTGCTTGGAGAAAATTGTGGCCAGATTGTGTCCAAGAGAAGGATTTTGAAGGGTTTGGGGCTGATCCTGTCGACCCTCTGCCTGTTGTGGAAAGTATTGTGGCATTGGGGAATTCCATGAGGTTGGATGTGAGTGGCGAGGATGTGGAAAAGTTGATGGAGGACCACAATGAAGAGCTGCAACACCTTTATCAGCTACAGCAACAGAGCACATCTGAGGAAATTGCTTCACAGGAGAAGGAAGAGAGATGGAAGGTGTCTTCTTCAGAGATTAAGGAGATTTGTGCAATGTGGAGTAGGGTGCAAGCGTTTGTGGAGGAACATCACACTGAGAAAGCTGTTGCAAGCTGTGCCGGCGACTTTTACAATGACAATGCCATGTCCCATTTTAGGGAAATTTTAACCCTTTGAGGGTCAAGAGGCCCTCTACCAAACTCGTTCTGAGGGTTGAAAAATTTTTGAAAAAAAAAAAAAAATTATTTTTTCTTATGAAATGGTAGAGAATCTTTCTCCGATCATAATGACACCAAAAGTATGAAATTTGATGGAAAACCTACGGAAATATGGTCTCGCGAAATTAGGGGTCTTGACGATATTTACACATCAGTGATTTTGCCCACTTTCAGCCCTATTTTCGGCCAATTGCAATGTACCAGTCGACTAAAATCATAGCTATTTCACTAGCACTCCATTTGTTCTATCGATTGAGTACCAGAAACTGCTCATTTACTAATTTCAACTACCCAGTAAAGTGGTCAGAAATTGGCAATCTGGCCAGGCCAATTTCACACAAATTTCAAAAGATGCCAATTTCAAAATGGGGTCCAGAATAAACAAGACAGACATTCCTGGCACTAAAATAACATTTTATATGTTCATTAGTCACGTTTCCAGGCATCTCTTACATTACTTTTGTTTTCCATTTTGAATTTTTATTCTCACAAAAAATAGAAGATTTACTGTTATATATACTACTGCATCATTGGAAAAATGGTATAAATAATATCAGTGCACTTGTGAAAGAATATTAGATTCACCAGTTGACGTGTATTGGATCAGCAAACAATCAAACATTTTCGCTAATTTGAGCTCAATTTCAAGGTACTTGTCATGGTGAAACCAATCAGAATCATCACTATTTCTGTATATATCTTCCATTCTATCAAATGAGACCAAGAAAACGAGAATACAACTATAAATACCATACGAAAATACACTCGAAAGTCGCTCTTTTAAACCAAAAACAAGGTAAGAGTTTTTTTTTTTTCTCATTATGCACTGTATGCTTCAGGATTTTTTTTATACTGCACACATTGACCACGCAGACCCATTCTTTCATATGTAGGCCTGCCAGCTTTCTTCCACCAGATTTGAAGGCACTAGAATTTAGGCGTACAAGTACATGACCGACCCTGGCTGCAATGACGTACAGTAGACCGTCATTTAGCACGAGATTATGTTACATGTTACGGGTATTGCACGATTGAAGAATTGCGGCACATTATTATCTAAAACGATGTAAAAATGATATTACACGGTTCACGGGAGTGGAAAATTTTTTGAACGCACGGTAGCCCGCGGTGGGTTAAACCATTGAGCATTGAGTCAGTGGGGGTCCTACTGAGGGTGGCTATGAGCCACATCAAGTGTTTAATGCTGAAGAGAGAAGTGTTTTCTGGAAGAAAATGCCAACACGAACTTATATCAGTCAGCAAGAGAAAAGTGAACCAGGCTTCAAGACAGCATAGGATCGCTTCACCTTGCTCCTTTGCGGTAATGCATCAGGTGATTTCAAGTGTAAGCCCAATCATCGTGCTTAGAGAAAAAGGGAATTTGTTTTTCCTTCCTGCAAACTGTAAGTTTATTCAGATACATGGGGCCAGGAGCTGAGTCTCGACCCCTGCAACCACAATTAGGTGAGTACAGTTACATTGATTATAATACATAGCAGCATATGTGTAGAGAACCTAGGATAACCCAAAAAAAAGTCAGACAATGAAAATAAGTCACTGACTTTTTTGGGTTATCCTAGGTTCTCTACACATATGCTGCTATGTATGATAATCTTCGTAACTGTATCTGTGTATACCTGAATAAACTTACAGTTTGTGGGAAGGAAAAACAAATAACCATTCCCACAAGCAGCCTTGTTGTTGTGGTTCAGCAAACACCACCCGCCTTCCCCTGCCACCCCGGACCCCACAATCCCAGCATTCGTACGTATTTCATACTCGTCAAAAAAAAGTCCTCTGCTACAAGCCAGCTGTGTTTGTGAAGAATGAGAGTGAATTGTGTTTTGATCTTGAATTAACGAAGAAAACAAAGATATTAGACAAGACATAACCCGTGGCCGTAATGAAGTGTTACTTTGTACACATAAAAATAGGTAAACATAAGTTTGTGTGACTGACTGACTTGACTGACTGACTGACTGACTGACTGACTTACTTATTACTTACTTACTTACTTACTTACTTACTGACTGACTGACTGACTGACTTACTGACTTTACTGACTGACTTGACTGACTTACTGACTGACTGACTTACTGACTGACTTGACTGACTGAATGACTTACTGACTTACTGAATGACTTGACTGACTTACTGAATGACTTGACTGACTTATTGAATTATTTGACTTACTTGACTGACTTACTGAATGACTTGACTGACTTACTGAATGATTTGACTTACTTGACTGACTTACTGAATGACTTGACTGACTTACTGAATGACTTGAATGACTTACTGAATGGCTTGAATGACTTACTGAATGACTTGACTGACTTACTGAATGACTTGACTGACGTACTGAATGACTTGACTGACTTACTGAATGACTTGACTGACTTACTGAATGACTTGACTGACTTACTGAATGACTTGACTGACTTACTGAATGACTTGACTGATTTACTGAATGACTTAAAGTTAGACACTCAGTACAACCATCGACTTCAGTTCCAGAACCTCTACTATTAACCTCAGCCCAGTAGGGCCACAGCATAACTCTCCACTCTCTTCACAATCATCCACAAACATCAGCACCCACAATTTAAGGTAAATACTATTATTTTTGTTACATTTGTAGTCTTAAGCAGTAAAAACAACACAATACATCACGATAATGAACTACAATTACATATTAACTTTTATTTTTGTAAGATCTGTTGGTCTAAAAAAAACTTGTTTGGCTTTTTGGGGACTCTCAGGAACGTAACCCTATTTTTCCCTTAAGTTCTTTTAATTATCTAACACGATTTTAGCTAACACGACGTTTTCAGGAACGTAACTACCGTGCTAAATGAGGGCCTACTGTATTTTAGTGGGCCTGAAGAAGATAAATTATGTAGTATCACAGTCACTAGCGAAATGGTTATCAAACAGATAGACCGTTTGAAGCAAAATAAATCGCCAGGTCCTGATGAGCTTTTTTCAAGGGTTCTTAAGTAATGCAAAATGGAACTCTGTGAACCCTTAACTAACATTTTTAACTTATCTCTTCAAACAGGTGTAATGTCTGGTACGTGGAAGATGGCTAATGTAATTCCTATTTTTAAAGCAGGGGACAAGTTGTTACCATCAAATTACCGCCCAATAAGTCTAACATCAATTGTAGGCAAATTATTAGAGTCGATTATAGCTGATAACATAAGAAGCCATCTCGATAGGCATAATTTGATTAATGATACTCAACATGGATTCACCAGGGGCCGTTCCTGCCTAACTAATTTATTAACTTTTTTCAGTAAGGCTTTTGAGGCAGTTGATCATGATAAAGAATTCAATACAGTGGACCCTCGGTTAACGAAAGGTCCCGTTAACGAAAGTTTCGGAAAACGTAAGCTTTTTTCGGAATCGGTTAGCGAAAAATTCCTCGGTTACCGAAAGGTATTAGACGTGTCCGCCTGCTCCGCGCAAGCGCAGGACACCAGTGAAGCGTTGTTTACCATTGAGAGAACATTACCTAGCGCGCTCTTTCAAAGATTCACAATATATTTGGTGTCTTTTTTGGTGGTTTAGTGATTGTCACTGTGAAATAAGTCACCATGGGTCCAAAGAAGCTTCCTAGTGGCACCCCAGTGGTAGCATTCATGGAGGGAGTGTAGCATTCATGGAGGGAATGTAGCATTCATGCAGGGAGTGTAGCATTCATGCAGGGAGTGTAGCATTCATGCAGGGAGTGTAGCATTCATGCAGGGAGTGTAGCATTCATGCAGAGAGTGTAGCATTCATGCAGGGAGTGTAGCATTCATGGATGGAGTGTAGCATTCATGGAGGGAGTGTAGCATTCATGCAGGGAGTGTAGCATTCATGCAGAGAGTGTAGCATTCATGCAGAGAGTGTAGCATTCATGCAGAGAGTGTAGCATTCATGCAGGGAGTGTAGCATTCATGCAGGGAGTGTAGCATTCATGCAGGGAGTGTAGCATTCATGCAGAGAGTGTAGCATTCATGCAGGGAGTGTAGCATTCATGGATGGAGTGTAGCATTCATGGAGGGAGTGTAGCATTCATGCAGGGAGTGTAGCATTCATGCAGAGAGTGTAGCATTCATGCAGGGAGTGTAGCATTCATGCAGGAGTGTAGCATTCATGCAGGGAGTGTAGCATTCATGCAGGGAGTGTAGCATTCATGCAGGGAGTGTAGCATTCATGCAGGGAGTGTAGCATTCATGCAGGGAGTGTAGCATTCATGCAGGGAGTGTAGCAGGCATGCAGGGAGTGTAGCAGGCATGCAGGGAGTGTAGCAGGCATGCAGGGAGTGTAGCAGGCCTGCAGGGAGTGTAGCAGGCATGCAGGGAGTGTAGCAGGCATGCAGGGAGTGTAGCAGGCATGCAGGGAGTGTAGCAGGCATGCAGGGAGTGTAGCATTCATGCATTAAAAGAAAAAGAAGGGAAGTAACCCCAGAGAGGGACTTGTTACCTGAAGTCCTTTTGGAGGGGGATTTTCCTTCCAACCATTAACACCCTGCCCCTGTCAGCAACTCTACCTTCCAGATGCTTGCAACTCTTCAATAAAGGTAAGTAAATGTTATTGTTTTTTTTTTTGAGTGATTATTTTTTTGTGGAACGAATTATTTGTATTTACATTATTTCTTATGGGAAATAAGGTTTCAGATAACGAAAGATTCAGATTAAGTAATAGCTCCTGGACCGGATTAATTTCGTTAACCGAGGGTCCACTGTATTGTTTATCTGGATTTTAGTAAGGCTTTTGATAGAGTACCACATCAGAGACTGTTAAAGAAAGTGGCTGCTCACGGCACTGGGGGAAAAGTGTTTTCATGGATCGAGTCATGGCTCACCAATAGGAAGCAGAGGGTGTGCATATATGGGGTTAAATCTGAGTGGGGATCTGTAACAAGTGGTGTTCCACAGGGATCGGTTTTGGGCCCGTTGTTGTTTATAATATATATAAATGACCTTGACGAGGGAATTACTAGTGATATGAGCAAATTCGCTGATGACACGAAGATACGTAGGATAATCGATTCAGACGTAGATGTCACAGAACTTCAGGAGGATTTAGACAAACTCAATTCCTGGTCAGAAAAATGGCAGATGCAGTTCAATGTAGATAAATGCAAAGTTCTAAAGCTCGGGAATGTTCATAACCCTAGGACCTACCAGCTTAATAATGTTGAACTCAGCCGTACAGAATGCGAAAAGGATTTGGGGGTTATGGTAAGCAGCAACCTCAAATCAAGTCAGCAATGCCTAAGCGTAAGAAATAAAGCAAATAGATTACTGGGATTTATATCAAGAAGTGTAAGCAACAGAAGTCCAGCGGTTATATTACAGCTTTATACATCATTAGTAAGGCCTCACCTAGATTACGCAGCTCAGTTCTGGTCTCCATTTTACAGAATGGATATAAATTCGTTAGAAAACATTCAGCGACGAATGACAAAGTTAATTCATAGCATTAGAAATCTTCCGTATGAAGAAAGATTGAAGACCCTTAAATTACATTCACTTGTAAGACGAAGCATGAGGGGAGACATGATCGAGGTATATATGTGGAAGATGGGTATTAATAAGGGGGATATAAACAAGGTCTTGAGGATATCTCTCCAAGAGAGAACCCGCAATAATGGATTCAAATTGGATAAGTTTAGATTTAGAAAGGATATAGGAAAATATTGGTTTGGAAATAGGGTAGTTGATGAGTGGAACAGTCTGCCTAGTAGGGGTATTGAAGCTAGGACCTTGGGTAGTTTCAAATTTAGGTTGGATAAATACAAGAGTGAGAGGGGTTGGATTTGAGTGGGACTCGCAGTTGAGTTAATAGAATCATCAAAGCTTATTTCTTGAGTAGAATTGAAAATTAGGTTGGGCAATTATTCTGTTAGTGGGATGGATTGTGAAGGACTTGCCTAGTATGGGCCAACAGGCCTGCTGCAGTGTTCCTCCTTTCTTATGTTATGTTCTTATGAGGGAATTACAGTGGACCCCCGAGTTTCGTAAAAACTTCATTCCAGAACCCTGCTCAAGTGCCATTACCGAACGAATTTACTTCCTTACGAAAAAAAGTCAAGTAGGTTAGTCAATTTCAGACCCCCAAAAATACACTTACAAAAGCACTTACAATATTATACTTACATAATTGTACGATTTCCGTTGTTTACGAAACTCGGGGGTCCACTGTACTAGTGATATGAGCAAATTCGCGGATGACACAAAGATAGGTAGGATAATTGATTCTAACGTAGATGTCAGGGAACTTCAGGAGGATTTAGACAGATTCAATTCCTGGTCAGAAAAGTCGCAGATGCAGTTCAATGTAGATAAATGCAAGGTTCTGAAGCTCGGGAGTGTCCATAACCCAAGCACTTATAAGTTAAATAACGTAGAACTTAGCCATACAGATTGTGAAAAGGACTTGGGGGTTATGGTAAGCAGCAACCTTAAACCAAGACAGTAATGCCTAAGCGTACGTAATAGGGCAAACAGATTACTGGGATATATATCAAGAAGTATAAGCAACAGAAGTCCAGAGGTTATATTACAGCTTTATACATCGTTAGTAAGGCCTCACCTAGATTACGCAGCTCAGTTCTGGTCTCCATATTACAGAATGGATATTAATTCGATAGAAAACATTCAGCGTAGAATGACTAAATTAATACATAAGAACATAAGAAAGGAGGAACACTGCAGCAGGCCTGTTGGCCCATACTAGGCACGTCCTTCACAATCCGTCCCACTAACAGAACACTTGCTTAATCCAATTTTCAATGCTACCCAAGAAATAAGCTTTGACAATTCTATTTACTCATGTGCGAGTCCCACTCAAATCCAACCCCTCACACTCATGAATTTATCCAACCTAAATTTGAAACTACTCAAGGTCCTAGCTTCAATAACCCTACTAGGCAGACTGTTCCACTCATCAACTACCCTATTTCCAAACCAATACTTTCCTATATCCTTTCTAAATCTAAAATTATCTAACTTGAATCCATTATTGCGGGTTCTCTCTTGGAGAGATATCCTCAAGACCTTATTTATATCCCCTTTGTTAATACCCATTTTCCACTTGTATACCTCTATCATGTCTCCCCTCATTCTACGTCTTACAAGTGAATGTAATTTTAGGGTCTTCAATCTTTCTTCGTAAGGAAGATTTCTAATGCTATGAATTAACTTTGTCATTCTACGCTGAATGTTTTCTAACGAATTTATGTCCATTCTGTAATATGGAGACCAAAACTGAGCTGCGTAATCTAGGTGAGGCCTTACTAATGATGTATAAAGCTGTAATATAACCTCTGGACTTCTGTTGCTAACACTTCTTGATATAAATCCCAGTAATCTATTTGCCTTATTATGTACACTTAGGCATTGCTGTCTTGGTTTAAGGTTGCTGCTTACCATCACCCCCAAGTCCTTTTCACAATCTGTATGGCTAAGTCCTACGTTATTTAACTTATAAGTGCTTGGGTTATGGACACTCCCGAGCTTCAGAACCTTGCATTTATCTACATTGAACTGCATTTGCGACTTTTCTGACCACGAATTAAGTTTGTCTAAATCTTCCTGAAGTTTTATGACATCTATGTTTGAATCAATTATCCTACCTATCTTCGTGTCATCTGCGAATTTGCTCATATCACTAGTAATTCCCTGGTCAAGGTCATTGATATATATTATAAATAACAATGGGCCTAAGACTGATCCCTGTGGAACACCACTTGTTACAAGTCCCTATTCGGATTTAACCCCATTTATGCACACTCTCTGCTTCCTATTGGTGAGCCATGACTCGATCCATGACAGCACTTTTCCCCCAATGCCATGAGCTGCCACTTTCTTTAACATAGCATTAGAAATCTTCCGTATGAAGAAAGATTGAAGACCCTAAAATTACATTCACTTGTAAGACGAAGAATGAGGGGAGACATGATCGAGGTATACAAGTGGAAAATGGGTATTAACAAAGGGGATATAAATAAGGTCTTGAGAATATCTCTCCAAGAGAGAACCCGTAATAATGGATTCAAATTAGATAAGTTTAGATTTAAATATCTTTATTTACTAAAAGTACATGTACATGGTATACAGGCCTAGCTGACATCAGTGACATACTACTATATAGAAAGTCCCTTGTTATGCTGAGCATTTCAGGCAGATTAGGTCAGTGTCCTAGGATGCGACTCACACCAGTCGACTGACACCCAGGTACCCATTTTACTGATGGGGAACATAGACAACAGGTGTAAAGACCAAGACCCTCGCACACAAAACCTCTTTTACCCCCTCCCTCCAACCTTTCCTAGGCCGACCCCTACCCCGCCTTCCCTCCACTACAGATTTATACACTCGAAGTCATTCTGTCTCGTTCCATTCTCTCTACATGTCCGAACCACCTCAACAACCCCTCCTCAGCTCTCTGGATAATAGTTTTGGTAATCCCGCACCTCCTCCTAATTTCCAAACTCCGAATTCTCTGCATTATATTCACACCACACATTGACCTAAGACATGACATCTCCATTGCCTCCAGACTTCTCCTCATTGCAACATTCATCACCCATGCTTCACACCCATATAAGAGTGTTGGTATAACTATACTCTCATACATTCCCCTCTTTACTTCCATGGACAAAGTTCTTTGTCTCCACAGACTCCGAAGTGCTCCACTCACCCTTTTCCCCTCATCAATTCTATGATTCACCTCATCCTTCATAGACTCATCTGCTGACCTGTCCACTCCCAAATATCTGAATACATTCACCTCCTCCATACTCTCTCCCTCCAATCTGATATCCAATCTTTCATCACCTAATCATTTTGTTATCCTCATCACCTTACTCTTTCCTATATTCACTTTCAATTTTCTTCTTTTACACACCCTACCAAATTCATCCACCAACCTCTGCAACTTCTCTTCAGAATCTCCCAAAAGCACAGAGTCATCAGCAAAAAGCAACTGTGACAACTCCTACTTTGTATTTGATTCTTTATCTTTTAACCCCACACCTCTTGCCAAGACCCTCACATTCACTTCTCTTACAACCCCATCTATAAATATATATATTGAACAACCATGGTAACATCACACATCCTTGTCTAAGGCCCACTTTTACTGGGAAATAGTCCCCCTCCCTCCTACACACTCTAACCTGAGCCTCACTATCCTCATAAAAACTCTTCACTGCTTTCAGTAACCTACCTCCTATTCAATACACCTGCAACATCTGCCACATTGCCCCCCTATCCACCCTATCATATGCCTTTTCCAAATCCATAAATGCCACAAAAACCTCTTTACCCTTATCCAAATACTGTTCACCTATATGTTTCACTGTAAACACTTGGTCTACACACCCCCTACCTTTCCTAAAGCCCCCTTGTTCATCTGCTATCCTGCTTTCTGTCTTACTCTTAATTCTTTCAATAATAAATCTACCATACACTTTACCAGGTACACTCAACAGACTAATTCCCCTATAATTTTTGCACTCTCTTTTGTCCCCTTTGCCTTTATACAAAGGAACAATACATGCTCTCTGCCAATCCCAGGTACCTTACTCTCTTCCATACATTTATTAACCCTTTCGGGGTCGGTGCCTTACTAGTACATTTTACGAGCAGGGGTTGGTGCCGTACTAGTACGCCCAAATTCTAGCGGCCTCAATTTAAGCAGAAAACATCTGGTAGGCATACATATGAAAGAATGGGTCTGTGTGGTCAGTGTGCACAGTATAAAAAAAAATCCTGCAGTACACACTGCATAATGAGAGAAAAAAAACTCTGACCGTTTTTTTCGATTAAAACAGCGAATTTGCAGTCGATTTTCGTATGTTATTTATTGATGTATTCTCGTTTTCTTGGTCTCATTTGATAGAATGTTAGATATATTACAGAAATGGAAATGATTTTGATTGGTATGACAATGACAAGTACCTTGAAATTGAGCTCAAAGTAGCAAAAATGTTCGATTTTTGATGATGTTCAAGAGTAAACAAACCACACCATGCGTCCAATACACATCAACTGGCGAGTCTTATATTCATGCACAAGTGCTCTGATATTATTTATACCATTTTTACAATGATGCAGTTGTATACATAACAGTAAATCTTCTATTTTTGTGAGAATAAAAATTCAAAATGGAAAGCAAAAGTAATGGAACAGGGGCCTGGAGACGTGGCTAATGAACAGAGAACATGTTATTTTAGTGCCAGGAATGTCTGCCTTGTTTACTCTGAACCCTATTTTGAAATTGGCACCGTTTGAAATTTGTGTGAAATTGGAAAATTGCCATTTTCTGACCACTATTTTGGGTAGTTGAAATTGGTAAATAGGCGGTTTCTTGTACTCAATCGATAGAAGAAATGGAGTTCTAGCAAAATAGCTATAATTTTAGTAGACTGGAACATTGGAATTTGCCAAAAATAGGGCTCAAAGTGGGCGAAATCGCCGATGCATAAATGTCATGGATACCGCTAAATTCGCAAAAGCATAATTCCGTTAGTTTTCGATCAAATTTCATAATTTTTGTAGCGTTATGATCGGAAAATGATTCTCTATCATTTCATAAAAAATTTTTTTTTTTTTTTTTTAAATTCGTGGACCCTGAGAACGAGTTTCAGAGAGACCCCTTGGACCCCCAAAGGGTTAAGGAATGCAAAATGGAACTCTGTGAACCATTAACTAACATTTTTAACTTATCTCTTCAAACAGGTGTAGTGTCTGATATGTGGAAGATGGCTAATGTAATTCCTATTTTTAAAGCAGGAGAAAAGTCAATACCGTCAAATTACCGCCTAATAAGCCTGACCTCAATTGTAGGTAAATTACTAGAGTCCATTATACAGTGGACCCCCGTCTAACGTTCATTCCAGATAACGTTTTTTTCGGCTAAAGGTTGCTTTTTACGGTCAATATTTTTTTCGGCTAGCGTTTTTTACTCAGCTAGCGTTACGTACCGGACCTGTCTGCCCGCTCTGCGCTTGCGCACCTCCTCCCAGGATGCCAGTCCAGCGTTGTTTACACTTGAGTGAACATTACCCAGGGGCTCTTTCAAGCATTCACAATACATTTGGTGTCTTTTTGGTGATTTAGGGACTGTCACTGTGAAATAAGTCACCATGGGTCCAAAGAAGCTTCCTAGTGGCACCCCAGTGGTAAAGAGAGTGAGGAACACCATCGAACTGAAGAAGGAGATTGTTGAAAAATATGAGAGTGGCGTACGTGTGGGTGAGCTTGCCAGGATGTATGGAAAAAGACAATCTACTATCACCACTATCCTGGCAAAGAGAAAAGAAATCAAGGAAGCTAACGTTGCAAAAGGGGTTGATTTATTTACGAAACAAAGATTGAAAACAGTGGATGAAGTTGAGAAGTTATTACTGTTATGGATCAATGAAAAACAGATAGCGGGTGATAGTATTTCCACGGCGATAATTTGTGAAAAGGCAAGGCAGTTGCACGCAGATCTTGTCAAGACAATGCCTGGAACCAGTGGTGAGGCGAGTGATTTTAAAGCCAGCAGAGGCTGGTTTGAGAGGTTTAAGAAACGTAGTGGCATACACTGTGTTGTGAGGCATGGTGAGGCAGCCAGCTCAGACAAACGAGCAGCTGAAAAATTTGTGCAGGAATTCCAGGGGTTCATAGCCACTGAACAATTCCTCCCCCAACAAGTGTTTAATTGTGGTGAAACAGTCCTCTTTTGGAAGAAAATGCCAAAGAGGACCTTCATTACTAAGGAGGAAAAGGCACAGCCAGGACACAAGCCTATGAAAGACAGGCTAACTCTTATGATGTGTGCCAATGCCAGTGGTGATTTTAAAGTGAAGCCTTTACTGGTGTATCACTCAGAATATCCCAGAGCCTTCAAGAAACACAATGTTAACAGGAATAATTTGTGTGTGCATTGGAAGGCTAACAGTAATGCATGGGTCACTAAGGACTTTTTTGTGGAATGGTTGACTGCAGTGTTTGGCCCTAGTGTGAAGAAATACCTCTTGGAAAAGAAATTGCCACTCAAGTGCCTCCTGCTACTGGACAATGCTCCTGCTCATCCTCACAACTTGGATGACTTTTTGTCTGATAAGTTTAGTTTCATCACAGTGAAGTTCTTGCCTCCTAACACCACTCCTCTTATCCAGCCCATGGACCAGCAGGTCATTTCCAACTTCAAGAAACTGTACACCAAAGCATTGTTTCAAAGGTGATTTGATGTAACTTCAGCCTCTGCATTAACCCTAAGAGAGTTCTGGAAAGATCACTTCAATATCGTGCATTGCATAGGCCTTATAGGTAATGCTTGGGAGGGAGTGACTTCCAGGACTTTGAACTCTGCTTGAAGACCACTGTGGCCAGATTGTGTTGAAAAGAGGGATTTTGAAGGATTTGAGGTTGGCCCTGACGACCCTGTGCCTGTTGTGGACTCTATAGTGGCATTGGGGAACAGCCTGGGGTTGGAGGTGAGTGGTGAGGATGTGGAAGAGTTGGTGGAGGAGCACAGGGTAGACCTAACCACTGAAGAGCTGAGAGAGCTTCATCAGCAACAGCAGCAGACGACATTTAAGGAAATTGATTCAAAGGAGGAGGCTGGACAGGTTGAGGTAGTAACTTCTTCAGAGATTAAGGAAATTTTTTCCAAATGGGCTGATGTGCAGACATTTGTTGAAAAACACCACCCTGAGCAAGCTGAAGCAAACCACATCTGCAACATGTTCAGTGACAGAATCTTGCCCCACTTCAGAAAAATGTTGAAGAGTCGCCAGAAACAGAGTACTCTGGACAGTTTTTTTTCTAAGAAGAGTTCTAGTGACTCTCAAGCTGGTCCTAGTGGCATTAAAAGACCAAGAAGGGAAGTAACCCCAGAGAGGGACTTGTTACCTGAAGTCCTTTTGGAGGGAGATTCCCCTTCCAAAAACTAAGCACTCCCTCACTCCTCCTCCCAGTCTTAAAGATGCCAGCAAGTGTCTTCAATAAAGGTAAGTAAATGTTATTTTAAATGTTTATTTTATAATTTATTTATAATTTTTAAATTGTATGTAGTATTTGTGTGTGTTTTCTGTATGTAAAACTATAGTTATTCTTTAAAAATTAATTTTTTGTGAATATTTTTGGATGTCTGTAACGATTAATTGTATTTACATTATTTCTTATGGGAAATATGGTTTCAGATAACGTTTTTTTCGGTTAAAGCTCTAGCTCCTGGAACAGATTAAGAACGTTAACCGGGTGTCCACTGTAGCTGATATTATAAGAAGCCATTTGGATAAAAATAATTTGATTGATGATACTCAGCATCGACTCACGTGGGGCCGTTCCTGCCTAACTAATTTATTAACTTTCTTCGGTAAAGCTTTTGAGGCTGTTGATCACGATAAAGAATTTGATATTGTTTATTTAGATTTTAGTAAGGCTTTTGATAGGGTACCACACCAGAGACTGTTAAAGAAAGTTGCAGCTCATGGCATTGGGGGAAAAGTGTTGTCATGGATCGAGTCATGGCTCACGAACAGGAAGCAGAGAGTGTGCATTAATGGGGATAAATCTGAATGGGGATGTGTAACAAGTGGCGTTCCACAGGGATCAGTCTTAGGCCCGTTGTTGTTTATAATGTATATCAATGACCTTGATGAGGGAATTACTAGTGATATGAGCAAATTCGCCGACGATACGAAGATAGGTAGGATAACTGATCCAAATGTAGATGTCATGGAACTTCAGGAGGATTTAGACAAACTTAATTTATGGTCAGAAAAGTGGCAGATGCAGTTCAATGTAAATAAATGCATGGTTCTGAAGCTAGAGTGTCCATAACCCTAGCACTTTTAGTTAATTAATGTAGAACTTAGCCATTCAGATTGCTAAAAGGACTTGAGAGTTATGGTAAGCAGCAACCTTAAACCAAGAGAGCAATGCATAAGCGTACGTAATAAGACAAATAGATTACTGGGATTTATATCAAGAAGTGCAAGCAACAGAAGTCAAGCGGTTATGTTACAGCTTTATACATCATTAGTAAGGCCTCACCTAGATTATGCAGCTCAGTTCTGGTCTCCATATTACAGAATGGATATAAATTCGTTAGAAAACATTCAGCGTAGAATGACTAAATTAATACATAGCATTAGAAATCTTCCGTATGAAGATAGATTGAAGACCCTTAAATTACATTCACTTGTAAGACGAAGAATGAGGGGAGACATGATCGACGTATACAAGTGGAAAATGGGTATTAACAAAGGGGATGGGGTTCACTTATCCAGGTCTGCGGTGGGGACACTGGCAACTGCAGTGGAGGAAGCTGTTAGGGCTTTAAACTAGAAATAGTTAGTGGTATGGGTTTTGGGGGAAAACAGTGAAGTCCCAGTGTAGTAATATTATAAGTTCTAGGAGAACTAGTAATAGGCAGAATAAGGTGGATACTGGAAAGCCAGTGGCACTAGATGACAAGGACTGTAATAGGTATAGTGGAAAATCAGAAATGAGCAGGAAGGGTAAAGAGAAAGGAGGGTCTTTAAATGTATATTACACCAATTGTCGTAGTGCTAGGAATAAGATGGACAAGTTGAGATTAGTTGCTAGTGCAGGTAATATTGATGTTTTTGCAATAACTGAGATGTGGTTTAATATGAAAAATTGGGACATGCCTGCTGAATGTCACATCCAAGGTTTTAAATTGTTCCAAGTAGGGGGGTGGGGTGGCACTCTATGTCCGTGATCATTTAAATTGTTGCTTAAAAACGGGCATAAAGTCTGAAATAATACATACAGAGTCTGTCTGGATAGAATTTTCAGAGGGGTGTGAAAAATTGATTTTAGGCGTGATATATCGTCCTCCAAACTTAGATAGGGAACAAGGAAGACTACTCTGGGAGGAAATTGTTAAGGCCACAAGGCACAATAATGTAGTAATTCTAGGGGACTTTAACTTTAGTCAGATTGATTGGAATTTCTTGACAGGGAATTTAGAATCTAACGACTTTTTAGAAGTAGTTCAGGATTGTTTTTTGAAGCAGTTTGTGACAGAACCTACAAGGGGAAATAACCTACTTGACTTGGTTCTGGCAAACAACGAATCCCTTGTTAATAATTTAGAAATTACAGAGGAACTCTGCACAAGCGACTACAAGTCAATTACCTTTAGCATTGAATGGATGTATGATAGTAGGGATAATTCAGTAACAGTCCCAGACTTTCGCTTAGCAGATTATAATGGGCTTAGAGAACTGGGGTAACGAAGAGAGCTATCAATATGACAGCTTTCTTAACACTATACAGTGGACCCCCGAGTTTCGTAAGGTTCTTATTTCGTAAACATCGTGTTTCGTAAGCTTTTTTCGATTTCGAGAATCATAAACTGGCTCGTGTTTCGTAACGTATTAGACCTGTCCGCCTGCTCCGCGCCTGCGCGGGATGCAGGACGTTGCCAGTGAAGCGTTGTTTACCATTGAGAGAACATTACCTGGGGCGCTCTTTCAAACATTCACACTATATTTGGTGTCTTTTTTGGTGGTTTAGTGATTGTCACTGTGAAATAAGTCACCATGGGTCCAAAGAAGCTTTTTTGGTGGTTTAGTGATTGTCACTGTGAAATATGTCACCATGGGTCCAAAGAAGCTTCCTAGTGGCACCCCTGTGGTAAAGAAAGTGAGGAACACCATCAAACTAAAGAAAGAGATTATAGAAAAATATGAGAGTGGCGTACGTCTGAGTGATCTTGCCAGGATGTACAACAAAACCCCATCTACTATCAGCTCTATCCTGGCAAAGAGAAATGAGATCAAGGAAGCTAATGTTGCAAAAGGGGTTGATATGTTAACGAAAAATATATCGAAAACAGTAGATGAGGTTGAGAAGTTGTTGTTGGTGGGGATCCATGAAAAACAGAGAGCGGGTGATAGTATTTCCATGGTGATAATTTGTGAAAAGGCAAGGAAGTTGCATGCAGATCTTGTCAAGACAATGCCTGGAACCAGTGGTGAGGCGAGTGATTTTAAAGCCAGCAAAGGCTGGTTTGACAGGTTTAAGAAACGTAGTGACATACACAGTGTTGTGAGACATGGTGAGGCAGCCAGCTCAGACAAACGTGCAGCTGAAAAAATTGTGCATGAATTCCAGGGGTTCGTAGAGGCTGAACAATTCCTCCCCCAACAAGTGTTTAACTGTGATGAAACAGGCCTGTTTTGGAAGAAAATGCCCAACAGGACCTACATTACTCAGGAGGAAAAGGCACAGCCAGGACACAAGCCTATGAAAGACAGGCTAACTCTTATGATGTGTGCCAATGCCAGTGGTGATTTTAAAGTGAAGCCTTTACTGGTGTATCATTATGAAAATCCCAGACCCTTCAAGAATCACAGTGTTGACAAGAATAATTTGTGTGTGCATTGGAAGGCTAACACCAAGGCATGGGTCACTACGGAGATTTTCAAGGAATGGGTGACTGGAGAGTTTGGCCCTAGTGTGAAGAAATACCTCTTGGAAAAGAAATTGCCACTCAAGTGCCTCCTGATACTGGACAATGCTCCTGCTCACCCTCACAACTTGCAAGAGTGTTTGTCTGACAAGTTTAATTTCATCAGAGTGAAGTTCTTGCCTCCTAAAACCACTCCTCTCATCCAGCCCATAGATCAGCAGGTCATTTCCAACTTCAAGAAACTGTACACTAAAGCAGTGTTTCAGAAATGCTTTGAAGTGACCTCGGACACTGAGTTGACCCTAAGAGAGTTCTGGAAAGATCACTTCAACATTGTGCATTGCATACGCCTTATAAGTAAGGCTTGGGAGGGAGTGACTTCCAGGACTTTGAACTCTGCTTGGAGACCATTGTGGCCAGGTTGTGTCCAACAGAGGGATTTTGAAGGATTTGAGGCTGACCCTGACCTTGACCCTGACGACCCTGTGCCTGTTGTGGACTCTATTGTGGCATTGGGGAACAGCCTGGGGTTGGAGGTGAGTGGTGAGGATGTGGAAGAGTTGGTGGAGGAGCACAGGGTAGAGCTAACAACTGAAGAGCTGCAAGAGCTTCATCTGGAACAGCAACAGACCACAGCTGAGGTTATTGCTTCAAAGGAGGAGGGTGAGAGACAGAAGGAGGTGCCCTCTTCAGAGCTTAAGGAGATGTGTACAAAGTGGAATGAGTTGCAGACATTTGTTGAAAGACACCACCCTGAGCAAGCTGAAATGAGCCTTCTGTGCAGCCACTTCAGTGACGGAGCCATGTCGCACTTCAGGAAAGTGTTGAAGGGTTGCTAGAAACAGAGGACTCTGGACAGTTACTTACCAGGCAGGGGTCTGGTGACTCTCAAGCTGGTCCTAGTGGCATTAAAAGACCAAGAAGGAGTAACCCCAGAGAGGGACTTGTTACCTGAAGTCCTTTGGAGGATTCCCTTCCAACCACTAACTCCCTGCCCCTGTCAGCAACTCTACCTTCCAGATGCCTGCAACACTTCAATAAAGGTAAGTAAATGTATATATATATATATATATATTGTTTTTAATTTAGTATGTGAATAGTTTTTTGTGGAACGGATTAAGTGTATTTACATTATTTCTTATGGGAAATAATGGTTCGATCGTAAACTTCGTGTTAAGTACTAGCTCCTGGAACAGATTAATTACGATACTCGAGGGTCCACTGTACAGGCTGCCCAAAGAACATTTATCCCAAGAATTAGATCAGTAGAAATGACCCAAAATGGATGATTAATAGGCTCAAATATCTTTTAGGGCAGAAGAAAGGAATTTATAGGCGCATAATAGAGTGAGGGACTATCTATAAAATCAGTATACTGACATTAAGAGGGACATTAAAAAGGGTATAAGAAAAGCTAAACGGGACTATGAAATTAAAGTTGCTAGGATTCAAAACTAACCAAAAGTTTTTCCAGGTTTATACAACAAAAGTTAGGATAAGATAGGTCCCTTAAAAATAACTCTGGGCATCTTACTGACAAGGAGAATGATATGTGCTCTATGTTTAATAATTATTTTCTCTCGGTTTTCACACAGGAAGACACTAATAATATCCCAGTAATTAATTTTTATAGTGTCCCTGAATAAGATAAATTATGTAATATCACAGTCACTAGTGAAATGGATATGAAACAAGTAGACCACTGAAATAAAATAAATCACCGGGTCCTGATGAGCTTTTGCAAGGGTTCTTAAGGAATGCAAAATAGAACTCTGAACCAATCATCTAACATTTTAATTTATCTCTTCAAACAGGTGTAGTGTCTGATATGTGGAAGATGGCTAATGTAATTCCTATTTTTAAAGCAGGGGACAAGTCACTACCATCAAATTACCACCCAATAAGCCTAACCTCAATTGTAGGCAAATTACTAGAGTCAATTATAGCTGATATTATTAGAAGCCATCTAGATAACCATAATTTGATTAATGATACTCGGCATGGATTCAAGCAGCTCCTGCCTATCTAATTTATTAACCTTCTATAGTAAAGCTTTTGAGGCTGTTGATCCGATAAAGAATTCAATATTGTTTATTTAGATTTTAGTAAGGCTTTGATAGAGTACCACACCAGAGACTGTTAAAGAAAGTGGCAGCTCATGGCATTGGGAAAAGTGCTGTCATGGATCGAGTCATGGCTCCTGGAAGCAGAAGTGTGCATAAATGGGGTTAAATCCGAGTGGGGATCTGTAACAAGTGGAGTTCCACAGGGATCAGTCTTAGGCCCGTTGTTCTTTATAATATATATCAATGACCTTGATGAGGGAATTACTAATGATATGAGCAAATTCGCAGATGACACGAAGATAGGTAGGATAATTGATTCTAACATAGATGTCAGGAACTTCAAGAGGATTTAGACAAACTCAATTCTGGTCAGAAAGTGGCAGATGCAGTTCAATGTAGATAAATGCAAGGTTCTGAAGCTCGGGAGTGTCCATAACCCAAGCACTTATAAGTTAAATAACGTAGAACTTAGCCATACAGATTGCAAAAAGGACTTGGGGGTTATGGTAAGTCATTCAGTAAGTCAGTTAAGTCATTCAGTAAGTCAGTCAAGAAATTCAGTAAGTCGGTCAAGCCATTCAGTAAGTCAGTTAAGTCATTCAGTAAGTCAGTCAAGCCATTCAGTAAGTCAGCCAAGCCATTCAGTAAGTCAGTCAAGCCATTCAGTAAGTCAAGCCATTCAGTAAGTCAGTCAAGTCATTCAGTAAGTCAGTCTCTTGCAGGAACACTTGTATGCTTACTGGGTGCCATGATTGCTTGGCAGATTTATCAAAATGCAATGAAAATGAGAAAATATATGTAAATAAACACAGCGAGCTTCCAGGATATTGTCGTCCTGCACGTGTATGAACCAAACTGAAAGCTGGGAGGGTGGTGTGGGTGGGTGACGGTGGTGGAGGATAGCAGTAGGTCTCCCCCACTGACTCAATGGTGTAACCCAACTCGGGCGACTGCGCGCTGAAAATTTTTTCCTCTGCCGCGAACTGTGTAAAGTTAATTTTACGTAGTGTTAGATAAAAATATGCCGCAATTCTTCAATAATGCAATACCCAAATCATGCCAGATAAACTTGTGCTAAATGACAATCTACTGTATATACTTTAGAATGAATAAAATATATTATGTGACGAGTGGTGACGGTAATTCCAGCTCTGACCTTATCTTCCCATGCTCTTATTATAAGAGAAAATGGAGTGTTTGTGAGGCTAAGTGCACTAGATCACTAGTTTCATAAGGAAAACACTGAAACAATGTAAAGTGGTACTTCGAGTTTGGAACAGCTCCCAACTCGAACAATTATGTAAGTGTATTATCGTAAGTGCTTTTGTAAGTGTATTTTTTGGGGTCTGAAGCAGACTAATCTAATTTGCATTATTCCTTATGGGAACAAATTCATTCGTTAACGGCACTTGAACAGCCTTCTGGAACGAATTATGGCCGAAACTCGAGGTACCACTGTACAGTGAAACCCCGAGTTTCGAACGCCTTGACTATCAAACGATTCAAGTTTCGAACGCTTTTTTCGAACAAATTTTGCCCGAGTATCGAACGTGCCCCGTGTTTCGAATCGCGTGTGTACCAGACCTGTCCGCCAGGCGCCTGCGTGCCTGCCCGCGCAGGCGTCGTGAGTCAGTATAGCTTTGTTTATCCTCCAGTGAACATTACCCTTCGTGCTCATCCAAACATTTCACTATTAATTAATTGTGTTTGGAGCTTGTTCATTAAGTGATAGAGGCAGGCAGTGGTAGAGGCAGGCAGTGGTAGAGGCAGGCAGTGGTAGAAGCAGGCAGTGGTAGAGGCAGGCAGTGGTAGAGACAGGCAGTGGTAGAAGCAGGCAGTGGTAGAGGCAGGCAGTGGTAGAGACAGGCAGTGGTAGAGACAGGCAGTGGTAGAGACAGGCAGTGGTAGAGGCAGGCAGTGGTAGAAGCAGGAAGTGGTAGAGGCAGGCAGTGGTAGAGGCAGTGGTAGAGGCAGGCGGTGGTAGAGGCAGGCAGTGGTAGAGGCAGGCAGTTGTAGGGCAGGCAGTTGTAGGGGCAGGCAGTGGTAGAAGCAGGCAGTGGTAGAGGCAGGCAGTGGTAGGGGCAGGCAGTGGTAGAGGCAGGCAGTGGTAGAGGCAGGCAGTGGTAGAGGCAGTGGTAGAGGCAGGCAGTGGTAGAGGCAGGCAGTGGTAGAGGCAGGCGGTGGTAGAGGCAGGCAGTGGTAGAGGCAGGCAGTTGTAGGGACAGGCAGTGGTAGAAGCAGGCAGTGGTAGAGGCAGGCAGTGGTAGGGGCAGGCAGTGGTAGAGGCAGGCAGTGGTAGAGGCAGGCAGTGGTAGAGACAGGCAGTGGTAAAGGCAGGCAGTGGTAGAAGCAGGAAGTGGTAGAGGCAGGCAGTGGTAGAGGCAGTGGTAGAGGCAGGCGGTGGTAGAGGCAGGCAGTGGTAGAGGCAGGCAGTTGTAGGGGCAGGCAGTGGTAGAAGCAGGCAGTGGTAGAGGCAGGCAGTGGTAGGGGCAGGCAGTGGTAGAGGCAGGCAGTGGTAGAGGCAGTGGTAGAGGCAGGCAGTGGTAGAGGCAGGCAGTGGTAGAGGCAGGCAGTGGTAGAGGCAGGCAGTGGTAGAGGCAGGCAGTGGTAGAAGCAGGCAGCGGTAGAGGCAGGCAGTGGTAGAGGCAGTCTTAACCCTTTGGGGGTCGGTGCTTACTAGTACGTTTTACGAGCAGGGGTTGGTGCCGTACTAGTACGCCCAAATTCTAGCAGTCTCAAATTAAGTGGGAAATGGCAGGTAGCCCTACATATGAAAGAATGGGTCTATGTGGTCAGTGTGTGCAGTATAAAAAAAAATCCTGCACCACACACTGCATAATGAGAGAAAAAAAACTCCAATCGTTTTTTTCGTTTAAAACAGCGACTTTGCAGTCTATTTTCGTATGGTATTTATTGATGTATTCTTGTTTTCTTGGTCTCATTTGATAGAATGGAAGATATATTACAGAAATAGAGATGATTTTGATTGGTTTGGCAATGACAATTACCTTGAAATTAAGCTCAAATTAGCGAAAATGTTCGATTTTTGACGATGTTCAAGAGTAAACAAATCACACCATGCGTCCAATATACATCAACTGGCGAGTCTAATATTCATGCACAAGTGCTCTGATATTATTTATACAATGATGCAGTTGTATACATAACAGTAAATCTTCTCTTTTTTGTGAGAATAAAAATTCATGAAAAGCAAAAGTAATGTAAGAGGGGCCTGGAGACGTGGCTAATGAACAGAGAAGATGTTATTTTAGTGCCAGGAATGTCTGCCTTGTTTATTCTGGACCCTATTTTGAAATTGGCATTGTTTGAAATTTGTGTGAAATTGGCCAAATTGCCATTTTCTGACCACTATTTTGGGTAGTTGAAATTGGTAAATATGCGGTTTCTTGTACTCAATCGATAGAAGAAATGGAGTTCTAGCGAAATAGCTATAATTTTAGTAGACTGAAACATTGGAATTTGCCGAAAATAGGGCTCAAATTGGGTGAAATCGCCATTGCATAAATGTCATCAATACCGCTAACTTCGCGAAAGCATAATTCAGTTAGTTTTCGATCAAATTTCATAATTTTGGTTGCATTATGATCGGAAAAAGATTATCATTTTAAAAGAAAAAAATATTTTTTTTTTTTTTTTTTAATTTCGACCCCAGGAACAGGTTTCCGAGAAGGCCTGTTGACCCCCAAAGGGTTAATGTAGAGTGAAAGGTGAGTAAACAAGATTAAATGAATAAATGAGAGAGAATGAGAGTGTAGAAGGTTTGCAAGTTTTATAAACAAACCAGTTGTTGTGGTTACCAACCTGGACACGAATGGAATACGTTCACTCCATGAAGCCGACTGGAAAAACATCTCACTTTTATGTTAATTTATTTGTTTATATGTTACGTAGCATGTTTATTACATAATTTTGAAAAAAAATTCATAAATGGATTAAGCAAAATGTCTATATTAACATTTTATATGCCTCAGAGTGATTATTATTGTGCTATTATTATCATTATTAATGTACCTCAGAGTGATTATTATTGTGTTATTATTGTTATTAATATGGCGTCTTCAAGACTAATAACACACACTTAGTGATTTTAATGTGTTCCTGCACGCCAGCACAGGCGCAAGTTGTGGAGTTTAAAGCAGTTAAGTTCAGTGACAAAGTGTAGCATTAAGTGTAGCATTAAGAGTGTAGCGATTAAGCGATAGAAAAAGGACGAAACAAAATAAACTCCTGACAGCATAAGCCGCTCTGCCTATCTTCTGCAAGGTATGTAAATGGTGTATGTACACCTGTTCATTTGTATATTATGGTTTTCTTATGAAAGAAGTGATCTAATGCAGATAGCATTACAAACTCCGTTTTCTCTTATACAGTGGTCCCTCGGTTTTCGTGCATCTCCAAACTCGAACATTTATGTAAGTGTATTTTCGTAAGTGCTGTTTCAAGTGTATTTTGGGGGGTCTGAAATAGACTAACCTACGTGACATTATTTCTTAAGGAAGTAAATTCATTCAGTAATGGCACTTGAGCAGCATTCTGGAACGAATTTTTGGCGAAAACCGAGGGACCACTGTACATACTAACACGTCTGAAGGAGGAAAGAATGGGAAGATGTTTTAATAGCTGGAGCAAGAATGCCCGCCACCACCGTCCTCCCCTGCCACCACATTCGTAATGACATACATACAGTGGACCCCCGGTTTTCGTTATTTTTTCGTTCCAGAATGCTGTTCAAGTGCCATTACCAAACAAATTTATTCCCATAAGGAATAATGTAAAGTAGACTATTCCTTTTAGACACCTAAAAATACACTTACAAAAGCATTTAAAAAAATACACTTACATAAGGGCGAGTTTGGAGCAGGACGAACACCGGGGGTCCACTGTATTTTATTCATTCTAGAGTGTATATCAGGTTTCTATGTTATTTATATTGTTTATTATGTTATATTAGATGAATTATGATAGATAAATAAGCTGTCGAGTTGATAATAGCATCATAGTGAAGTACTATTTTGTCATGCCTCCTGACAGTAGGAATGAATTCATTGGATTTACATTATTTCTTATGGGAAATATTGCTTCGAGTTTCGAACATTTCAAGTTTAGAACTAGCTCCTGGAATGGATTAAGTTCGAAACTCGGGGTTCCACTGTAATTATAAATAAGAAATATTGTATAAAAACATAATAAAACATAATAGAGAATGTAAAGAAATAAACTGGTTTTATAAAGTGTACGTACACTGGCGGAGGTGGAGGGTGGAAAAAATAGGCTACTTGCTACACTCTGCTACACTTTATCGCTGAACTTAATTGCTACACTCTTAATGCTACACTTTATCGCTGAACTTAATTGCTACACTCTTAATGCTACACACTTAACCCTTAACCCTTTCGGGGTTTCGGTCGTACTATTATGGCTTAGGCGCTGGGGTTTTCCATGTACTAGTACGCATAAATTCTAGCGCCTTCAAATTAAGCGCAAAATGGCTCGTAGGCCTAGTAGTGAGAGAATGGGTCTGCATGGTCAGTGCGCAGTAGGAAAAAAATCGGGGACCCAGTGGTGCATTGTGGGAACGCTATGTTAATACACCTTGTTCACCATGCCTCGCGGTAAGAAACACCTCACTCCTCGGCGAATTGGAACACTTTTGTTCCCCAGTGACAGTTCTAACACTGATGGGAGTGTCAGTGATGATGAGTTTCAAGGTTTTGAGGAGGTTGTGACCAAAACTAATGACCATAATACCGGTAATATTGAGGAAAACCCAGACGACCCTCAGCCTTCCACCTCCGGTGCTGTGGCATCTTGTTCAAGTTCAATTGTACCAGAACGAAAGAGGAAACTGTTATTTACTCATATCCCGGACTCTGATGTGAGCAATGGTGATGATAGTGATAGTGAATATGAACTCCAAGCTCTTCAAAACAGTTCCAGTAGCGAGAGTGGAGCGGAATATTCTCCAGTGAAGCGTCAGTATATACGACGGTATATGCGCTCTGGTAGTGTGCCATATGTTGTTCCAAGGGAAAAGGAGTACATCCCGTGGGTGTACAACAGGAACAGATAGTGAAAATGAAGATGATAGTGTTGCAATTGGGATGAGAAATGTGCATACATCTGGTGGTGATGGTGGTAGTGGTGGTGCCAGGCATGAGGCATTGAGCCATGCTGCTGTCACCCGCACTGCTGACTCACCAGAACTACAACAAAGGCCACCCTCACCCACCCACCAACCCCCACAACCACAACCTCCACTTCCACAACCCCCACAACCACCTGTAAATATCCAGTACCCATCAGCAGACTGCACCTGAGATTGGCAGGAAGCTGACAATTTTATTCCCAATCCTTATCAGTTTGATGAAAGTCAAAGTGGAATACAGTGGTACCCCGGTTTACGATATTTTTTTGTTCCAGAATGCTGTTCAAGTGCCATTACCAAACGAATTTATCCCCATAAGGAATAATGTAAAATAGACTAGTCCTTTTAGACCCCCAAAAATACACTTACAAAAGCATTTAAAAAAATAAACTTACATGAAAGGGTGAGTTTGGGGACCATCGTAAACCGGGGTACCACTGTATGCCTGTCTTGTCCACTTGGGAACAATGCCACTGAACTGGAATGTTTAGAGTTATTTTTTGACGATCGCCTGATGGAAATTATTGTCAGGGAAAGCAACAGATACTACGAGTACACCATGGCAAACACAATACTTTCACCAACATCACGCCTCAACAGGTGGAAAGAGGCAACTGTGGCTGAGATGTATCTTTTCTTTGCCACAATAATGCTTATGCCACATGTGTATAAGCACCGTGTCAAATCATACTGGTCGACAGACCGCCTGATTGCAACACCAGGTTTCAGTGATATAATATCAGTGAATCAATTTGTGCTACTGTTATGTATGCTACACTTCTCAGACAAAACCAGGCCTGACAGAAACGGCAGGTTATATAAAATTAGGAATGTGTTTCTGTATCTGAAAGAGAAATTCATTATGCACTTTTATCCCTTCAGGAAGCTTGTTATTGACGAGTCACTGATTCTGTTCAAAGGTAGACTGTCGTTCAAGCAGTATATACCAAACAAGAGGAAACGGTTTGGTATAAAGTTGTTTGTGTTTTGTGATTGCTACAGTGGTATTGTATTGGATATTATTGTGTACACTGGAAGTTATACATTGCAAGATACCAGGAGGTTATTGGGTATCTCTGGTGATGTGGTTAGAACAATGATGGAACCATATCTTGGTAAGGGGCATATATTATATACTGATAACTGGTACACAAGCCCCACCCTCAGTGATTTTTTGCGAGTGAACTTGACAGATGTGTGCGGTACAGTGCGTGCAAATCGTAAGCATATGCCTAGGTTCAATGCAGGCACTCGTAGAGGTCAGGTGCAGGCGTTTGCTGCCAATGACATCATGGCATTTCGGTGGCATGACAAACGAGATGTCACACTGTTGTCATCAATTCACCCTAACGAAATGACAGACACTGGCAGGGTGAGAAGAGAGACCAATGAACCCATTCTAAAACCTGCAGCTGTGATTGACTACACCCTCAATATGCGCTTAGTGGACAAATATGACATGCAGATTGGGTTTGCTGATTGTGTTCGCAAGAGTTACAAGTGGTACATAAAACTCTTTTTTTTCACATTCTGGACATTACCATGCTCAATGCTTATACAGTGGAATCTTGAAAATCGTGATTAATCCGTTCCTGAGAGGCCGCCTATTTTCAAAATGGACGATTTTCAAATCTATTTTCCCCATAAGAAATAATGTAAATCAAATTAATCCATTCCAGACACCCAAAAGTATGTAAAAAAAAAATTTTTACACATTAAATGTACATTTATCTACACACAAAACAATGAGATATATACTGTACATAGTATAAAATAGTAATAAATTGACACTTACCTTTATTGAAGAGTTGTTGATGTGTGGAAGAAGGAAGGAGGGGAGAAGGTGGTGGTGTTGCTAGTGTTTGGAAGGGATATCCCCTTCCATGAACACTTCAGGTACCAAGTCCTTTTCTGGGGTTACTTCCCTTCTATATTTTTTAATGGCACTAGGACCAGGTTGAGAGTCACTGGATTCCTTTCTTGCAAAATAACTGTCCAGAAAGGTCTGTTTCTGGCGGTTCTTTAAAATGCCGCTAAAATGTGACAAGACAGTGTCATTGAACATGTCACATACAAGGACCTGCAACAGCTTTGTAAGGGTGATGCTCCTCCACAAATTTTTCCATCCTAGTCCACATTGTATACATCTCCTTAATCTCTGAAGAAAGCAACTTCTTCCTTCTCCCTTCCTCCTCCTCTGAAGCAATTTCCTGAGCTTTGGTCTGTTGTTCTTGCAGTTGAAGGTCTTGCAGCTCTTCAGTGGTTAGTTCTTCATCGTGGTCCACCAGCAACTCTTCCACATCCTCACCACTAACCTCCATCGCCATGGACGTCCCCAATTCCACAATTTTTTCCACAACTGGCATAGGGCTGTCAGAGTCATTCCCAAACCCTTCAAAATCCCTCTTTTCAACACAATCTGGCCACAGTGGTCTCCAAGCAGAGTTCATTGTCCTGGGAGTCACTTCCTCCCAAGCCTTACCTATAAGGCGTATGTAATGCACGATATTGAAGTGATCTTTCCAGAACTCTCTTAGGGTCAAAGTACTGCCTGAGGTTATGTCAAAACACCTTTGAAACATTGCTCTGGTGTAGAGTTTTTTGAAGTTTGAAATGACCTGCTGGTCCATGGGCTGGAGGAGAGGAGTGGTATTAGGGGGCAAGAACTTCACTTTGATGAACTTAAAATCCTTCTCCATTGCTCTTCCATGTCTGGAGGATGACTAGGAGCATTATCCATTACCAGGAGGCACTTAAGTGGCAATTTATTTTCCAGGAGGTATTTCTTCACACTGGGGCCAAACACTTCATTGAACTAATCAAGGAAAATTTCCCTGGTGACCCATGCCTTACTGTTAGCCTTCCAAAACACACACAAATTAGCCTTGGCAACACTGTACTTCTTGAAAACACTGGGATTTTCAGAGTGATACACGAGTAAAGGCTTCACTTTGAAATCACCACTAGCATTGCCACACAACATGAGAGTTAGCCTGTCTTTCATAGGCTTGTGTCATTGCAGTGCCTTTTCCTCCTGAGTAATGTAGGTCCTCTTTGGCATTTTCTTCCAAAAGAGGCCTGTTTTATCACAATTGAACACTTGTTGGGGTTTGAATTGTTCAGACTCTATGTACCCCTTGAATTCATGAACAAATTTTTCAGCCGCACATTTGTCAGAACTTGCAGCCTCTCCATGCCTTACAACATTGTGTATGCCACTTCGCTTCTTGAAATTTTCGAACCAGCCTTTGCTGGCCTTGAATTCATCAACATCAGCACTCGTTCCAGGACTTTTCTTTATGAGATCGTCATGCAACTGCCTTGCCTTTTCGCAAATTATTGGCTGTGTAACACTATCTCCTGCTAACTCTTTTTGTCTGATCCACAAAAGCAACAACTTCTCAACTTCTTGATTCTTTGCGATCTCATTTTTGATAGCAAATTCACCCCTTTAGCAACATCAGCTTCCTTGATTTCCTTTTTCTTCAACAAGATGGAAATGATGGTTGAATGGGCCTTCCCATACATCCTGGAAAGCTCCGCCACACGTACACCACTTTCATATTTTTTTATGATCTCTTTCATAACTTCTATTGTGTTTCTCACTTTCTTTGCCACAGGGCTGGCAATAGGAGCTTTCTTTGGGCCCATGGTAGCTTATTTAGCAGTTGCAAGCACTAAAACGAATGTAATATTGACAAAATGTATGGTATGAATGCGTAGGTGGCGGCGTGGGTGGTGGTCACTCTCTGGTAAACAATGGAACACTGACGCTCAATGTGTTTATGTGCCCAGGCGGCAGGGAGGCCAAGCGGACACGTTTCAGATAACCGGCGGTTTTCAAGTAAACGGACGATTTTCAAGTCGATTTTTGCCGAAAAAAGAGGATGATTTTCAAATTCGCCGATTCTCAAGGGTCCACTGTAATATTTATAATTTGAAGATCACAAACAAACTACCATATGGCAAATATTGTTTGTCTGTCATCAGACAAATAATATTCAAGTAACAAGGAACAACACCTGCAATAGAAAACCGCCCACCAAGTTATCAACACCTACCCTCTCGCCTGAGGCCTGGTGAACACTTCCTAACAAAACTGCCTGCTACTGCTTGCAAGAAAAAGGCTCAGAAGAGGTGTTTTGTCTGTGCACATACAAAAAAATGCCCACCACAACGCAGAGACACTCGTTTTATGTGTATGGAATGTAAAACACCACTGTGCATGGAACCATGTTTCAGAGACTTCCACAGGCTGCAGAACTTCTAGAAACATGTCCAATGACTCTGCATATGTATACAGTGGACCCCCGAGTAACGAACACCCCGGAAATCATACAATTATGTAAGTATAATATTGTAAGTGCTTGTGGAAGTGTATTTTTGGGGTTCTGAAATAGGCTAACCTACGTGACATTACAGTCAACCCCTGGTTCTCATCGGTAATCCGTTCCAGAGGGTCCATCGACCACCGGTTTGGTTGAACTCCGATTCTATTTTCCCCATAAGAAATAATGGAAATAAAATTAATCCGTTCCAGACATCCAAAAGTATTAAAATAAAATATTTTTTAGAACTTTTTGACATTAAATTATACACAATTTTATAAAAAATTAAGAAATAAATAGTACAATAACATGTCACTTACATTTATTGAAGAGTTGTTGATGTGTAGAAGACGGGAGGAGGGGAGAAGGTGGAGTAGTATGCTAGTGTTTGGAAGGGAAATCCCCTTCCATTAACACTGCAGGTACCAAGTTCTTTCTGTGGTTACTGGCCTTTTTCTTTTAATGCCACTAGGACCAGCTTGAGAGTCACTGGACCCCCTCTCTAACAAAAAATCTGTCCAGGGAGCTCTGTGTCTGGCGGTTCTTTAAAATGTCCCTAAAATGTGACAAGACATTGTCATTAACCCTTTGACTGTTTCGGTCATATATATACGTCTTACGAGCCACTGTTTCGGACGTATCTATACGCCTAAATTCTAGCGGCCTCAAATCAAACAGGAGAAAGCTGGTAGGCCTACATGTGAGAGAATGGGTCTGTGTGGTCAGTGTGCGCAGTATAAAAAAAAATCGGGCAGCCAGTGGTGCATTGTGGGAACACCATTTCAGTAGTTCTTGTTCAGCATGCCTAGCGGTAAGAATTATCTGACTCCCCGGCGCATCTGGGACTGTTTTCTTCCTCAATGATAGCTCTAACACAGATGGAAGTGTCTCTGAAGATGAATTTCATGGTTTTGAGGAGTTTATGACCGAAAGCAATGCCCAGGATACCAGAAGGAAGGAAGGAAAAAAGAAAGAAAGTAAGGAAGGAAGAGACGAGAGGAAGGAAGGAAGGAAGGAAAGAAGAGATGAAAGGAAGGAAAGAAGGAAGGAGGAAAGGAAGGAAGGAAAGAGGAAAGGAAGGAAGGAAAGAGGAAAGGAAGGAAGGAAAGAGGAAAGAAAGAAAGGAAGGAGAGATGAGAGGAAAGAAAGGAAGGAAGGAGAGATGAGAGGAAAGAAAGAACAAAAGAAGAAAGAAAGAAAGAAAGAAGATGAGAGGAAGTCCACACACTTCAAGCGCTAAAGGAAGTTGACGGAAAGTGTCCAGTCATTATATATGTGTATATATATTATAGAACAATAGAAATAGGTTGGTAGGTAAGTAAGTAGGAAGGCATGTAGGTAAGTAGGTAGGCAAGTAGGTAGGTAAGTAGGTAAGCAAGTAGGTAAGTAGGTACATAAGTAGGTAAGCAAGTAGGTAAGCAAATAGGTAAGCAAATAGGTAAGCAAGTAGGTAGGTAAGTAGGTACGTAAGTAGGTACATAAGTAGGTACGTAATTAGGTAAGTAAGTAGGTAGGAAGGACTGTGGGAGAAGAGGAGCATGGGACCCCATGGGTGTTGACAAGGCAGTGAGGGTGGTGAGTGGTGGTATAATATGTCATTTTGACAGCAGCCGCACCCTGACTCAGCATATTCACAAGTCCACACACTCACAACAACCAGCTTCCAGAAGCCTAATATCAGTTCTATAAAGTGTCCAGTGACTATATATGCGTATATATAGAAACCAGAAGGAAGGAGATGAAAGAAAGGAAGGAAGGTAGGAATGTAGGAAGGAAGCAATGTAGGAAGGCATGTAGGAAGGCAGTTAGAATGATAACAAATTCACACTCCAGACAACATACTCCACCAATATTCAAAAACCTAAACTTACTCACCATACAAGACATCCATACTTTTTACTGTGCCTATTACATATATAGAACACTCTATGCAAATATTAACCCACCACTCAAACTTCTCCTTACCAATTTTAACAGGACACATGACCATAACACTAGACACAGATCACTCCTCGATGTTCCCCGTGTCCATCTAACACTATGTAAAAACTCAATGCATATAAATGGCACGAAAATTTGGAATTCATTACCTGTCATTGCCAAAGAAACCCTGCCTGTACCCCAATTCAAAACGATGCTAAAAAATCACCTTCTCACCCAAAGCTAAATGCTCAATATCAAACATTCTCAACAAAGTAGAATAATCACTTAATGTAAAAACCTGACTAATCACTTAAATGTAAAAACCTGTTATGAATAATACATACTAAGCTAACTATTACCTAACATTTACATTATAATGACCACGTAAACTGTAACTGCAATGCAACTAATTGTTTTAAATTGTTATCTCACTCAATTAGTTGCATTGCTGCAATTAATTGATATGTTCAACTTATATTCAAACTTTATAATTTAGATATGCAATTATACTTATTTTATAAATTGTCAACAATAACTTTTTACCATGTAGTCTAGAATAAAGTAGTCTTAAGAATGCCCGCAATGCACAGCATATTAGGGGCTTTTGGCATGTACATCTCATTAAGAAATATATCTTGTCTACCATGTATCATTGTACCATGTCACAATAAAGTATTATTATTATTATTATTATTATTATTATTAAGGAAGGTTTGAAGGAAGGAAGGAAGGAAGGAAGGAAGGAAGGAAGGAAGGAAGGAAGGAAGGAAGGAAGGAAGGAAGGAAGGAAGGAAGGAATGACGACCCAGAAACAACAACCAGCTTCCAGAAGCTAATAGCAATTCTATGAAGTGTCCAGTGATTATATATGCGTATATATAGAAACCAGAAGGAAGGAAGAAAGGTTAGAAGGAATGTAGGAAGGAAGGAAGGTCGGAATGATGACCCAGACACAACAACCAGCTTCCAGAAGCTTATAGCAGTTCTAGGCATGTGTCCAGTGACTATGTGTGTATTTATAGAAACCAGAAGGAAGAAAGGAAGGAAGGACGAGATGAAAGGAAGGAAGGAATGTAGGAAGAAAGGTTAGAAGGAATGTAGGAAGGAAGGAAGGTCGGAATGATGACCCAGACACAACTAGCTTCCAGAAGCTTATAGCAGTTCTAGGCACGTGTCCAGTGACTATGTGTGTATTTATAGAAACCAGAAGGAAGAAAGGAAGGACGAGATGAAAGGTAGTAAGGAAGGAAGGAAGGAAGGTAGGTAGGTAGGTAGGTAGGTAGGTAGGTAGGTAGGTAGGTAGGTAGGTAGGTAGGTAGGTAGGTAGGTAGGTAGGTAGGAAGGAAGGAAGGAAGGAAGGAAGGAAGGAAGGAAGGAAGGAAGGAAGGAAGGAAGGAAGGAAGGAAAGAAGGTAGGTAGGAAGGAATGTAGGAAGGAAGGAATGACGACCCAGACGACCATCAACCTAGGATAACTACCTAACACAACTGCCTGCTACTATTTTGAAGAAAACTGCTCAGAAGAGATGTTTTGTCTGAGCATATACAAAAAAAACACCCACAAAAATGCAGAGACATTCGTTTTATGTGTGAGGAATGTAAAACACCACTGTGCATGTTTCAAAGAGTTCCACAAGCTGCAGAACTATTATGAACATGTCCAGTGACTGTACATTTGTATATATATTATACAACAATAGTAATAAAGATTTTTTTGTATTGTTCGTTTGTGTAAACAAGTTTTGTAAACAATATAGAGATACTAATAATATCAATAGCAATAGTGCTGACATACAACAATTTTATATTTCCTTCATTCCCTTACCTCTGGCCTCACTAGAGCCTCATAGAGTTACGTACATATGACGAAACTACTGAATGAAGTAAACAAATATTTACTATGCTCCGCTGTGCCACTACTCCTCATTTCCCATCTTTACCCTCCTATCTCTGCTATAAGTATTCTCTGTTCTTTTTTATATTGTAAATGCAATCAGAAAAATAACTTTAAATTTTGTGTAAGAAAATAATTTGTTTATGAATATTTTGGCAACAGAATGGACTAGATTGAGATTGCACATCATAGGCCTCACATGGCCCATATACGGCAACGAAATCTAGTGAAAAATGTATAATGAATAATAAATGTTTGGCACATTGTGTTCCATTGGGCTCATTCTGCACTTAACTCTTTGGAAGTAGATGGCACTTTTATTAGATTCCACCTCCTCCCCTTCTGGACCATTTTCCTGAACTGTGGTCTGTTGTTGCTGTTGAAGCTCTTGCAGATCTTCAGTGGTTAGCTCTTCATTGTACTCCTCCACCAACTGTTCCACATCCTGGGTACAAACATCCAACCCCATGGACTTGCCCAGTTCCACAATTTCTTGCACAACAGGCTCAGGCTCAGGGCTCTGAGGCTCAGCCCCAAAACCTTCAAAATCTAGGACACAGTCTGGCCACAATTTTCTCCAGGCAGAGTTCAAAGTCCTGGTAGTCTCCCTCCCAAGCCTTACCTATAAGCTTTACACAATGCAGGATATGGAAATGATCTTTCCAAAACTCTTTTAGGGTCATATCCATGTCTGTGGTCACATCAAAGCACTTTTGAAACATTGCTTTGGTGTAGAGTTTTTTAAAGTTGCAAATGACCTGCTGGTCCATGGGCTGGAGGAGAGGAGTGGTATTAGGGGGCAAGAACTTCACTTTGATGAACTCACAGCCCTGCACAATTTCCTCTGCCAAGTCTCGAGGATGACCAGGAGCATTGTCCATTATCAGGAGGCACTTAAGTGGCAAATTATTTTCCTCGAGATATTTCTTCACACTGGGGCCAAACACGTTTTTGAACCAATCAAGGAAAATTTCCCTAGTGACCCATGCCTTTTTGTTAGACTTCCACATCACACACAAATTAGACTTGGTGATACCGCATCTGCCAAACACTCAGTGATTTTCAGAATGATACACCAGTAAAGGCTTCACTTTACAATCACCACTGGCATTAGCACACATCATGAGAGTTAGCCTGTCTTTCATAGGCTTATGTCCTGGGAGTGCCTTTTCCTCCTGTGTAATGAAGGTCCTGTTGGGCATTTTCTTCCAAAACAGGCCTGTTTCGTCACAATTGAACACTTGTTGGGGTTGGAATTGTTCAACCTCTATGTACCCCTGGAATTCCTGCACATATTTTTCAGCCGCACTTTTGTCAGAACTGGCTGCCTCACCATGCCTCACAACACTATGTATGCCACTTCGCTTCTTAAATCTGTCAAACCAGCCTTTGCTGGCTTTAAATTCGTTCACTTCAGCACTCGTTGCAGGTATTTTCTTGACGAGATCATCATGCAACTGTCTTGCTTTTTCACATATTATTGCCTGCGTAACACTATCTCCTGCTAACTGTTTCTCGTTGATCCACACCAACAACAAAGTTTCCACTTGTTCCAGCACTTGAGATCTCTGTTTTGTGACCATACTTGCACCTTTCGCAACAACAGCATCCTTGATTTCCTTTCTCTTGGCCAAAATGGAGGAGATGGTTGAATGGGATTTGCCATAGAGCCTGGCCAGCTCAGTGACACGCACTCCACTTTCATATTTTGCTATCATCTCCTTCCTCAATTCTACCGTATTTCTGATATTCTTTACCACAGGCTTGGCACTAAGAGCTTTCTTGGGGCCCATGGTGGCTTATTTAGCAATTGCAACCACTAAGAACACTGGAATAATGAAAATATATACGGTATGAATGTGTGGGTGATGCGCGGGTAGTGGTCGCTCGCTTGTAAACAATAGCACACTGAGTGCCTGGGCACCCAGCTGGGCCACGGCCCCACGCGTACGTGTCCGGGACGAATAGCCAAATCATCCAACTCCAAGCGGCCGCCTAATACCGAGCCAAAATTCTTGTAAAAAACCCGTTGAACACCGATTTGGACGACCTCCGACGCCGTCGAGCACCGGGGGTTAACTGTATTCATTAAGGGAGTAAATTTGTTCGGAAATTACACTTGAGCAGGCTTCTGGAATGAAGTTTTTACGTTACTCGAGGGTCCACTGTATATATGATTGAACAATAGAAATAAACAATATTTGTTATTGTAAATATTTGTATATACGTTGTGTAAACAAAATAGTGATAACAAACTTTGTCATTATTGTGTAATAATTAGCAAGTGAATATTTGAAAAACAGCACTTATATTGGTCTCACAGGCCATAAAAGTTATTTGAAAAAAAAAAATTAAAATAGATAAGAAAACAACTTCAAGAAATAAAAAAAAACTATTACCGGCCAACCGGAAGTCAGCGATGTTGCCGTCAGCGGTTCAGTTTTGGTCAACTTCAATCCTCTATATCTCAGTAAGTATTGATCACAAAAATGTATTTTTTAGCCTTTAGACTTAGAAAAAAAAACTATCATTTCATAAGAATTTTTTTTTTTTTTTTTTAAATTGTTGGACCCTGAGAATGAGTTTCGGAGAGGGTCCTTGGACCCCCAAAGGGTTAAACTGTCCAAACGTAGATCTAAGTTCACTCGTGCAGCGCTCCGAATATTTTTAAAATAAAAATTTTTTTTTTAATTAAAGAGGGCAATTTTCTGTGTTATAAGACAAAAAAAAAAATTTAAGACCAGTACTTACCAAGACATAAGACCGCGAAGTTGGGGGCTGGATGCTCACCTGACGGCAACATATAGTCCTGCCGCTTGCAGAAGTGTTGCCGATATACCTTTTTTTCTCATTTTTATTTTAATTTATATAATTTTTATGTTCTGATAATTACAGTTTATAATAGTTCTTGTGATTTCATAGGCAATATTTATTCTGACACTAATATTAGGTACTGAAATAGTACTAAAATAGTCACAATCACACCGACAGGTGAATATTTTCACCTGCCTTGGTCATTTACTATTGTCTAGAAATGTATACAGCCTCTCCTCTCTTAACAATGGAGATAGGAACCTAAGACCCTGTCAGTAAACGAATTCGTTGCTAAACGAGGAGCATACTATAATGGTAGTAGATTTGTGTCAACCATCGTTGATATTGTTTTAACCCGTAAATGGTCCAAACGTATATATACGTTAGTACCGCTACTGCCCCAAACGTATATTTACGTTTTATTTTTCCTGCCTCCAAATTTGGCACAATTTTCCTGAGATGCCTGGTCAGCATAGAAGTGGTCTTAGCCCTTGGTGTGCGCTGTATAAAAAAAATCTGGGACCACTTAGTACCTTGTTCAATTGAGCGCCACCTTGGTCTCACAGGCCCCATAAGTTACTAAGAAAAGAAAAAAAAATTAAAATACAAGAAACCTTCGAATGGGAGTAAATGAAATAATACCGGGTGAGCGGCATTCACCGCTGTTGCCATACACGGCTCATATTCTACCAACTTTAAGCCTCCATATCTTGGTAAGTACTGATCACAAAAAAAAAAAATTTGGCTTAAAACAATCAGCAAAATAATCCTAACATTTTGGTAAGAAAAAATAATTTTTTTTTTTTAATATTTCCCTACGTAGAATGACAGTTTCAGAAAGGGGCCTCCGACAGTCAAAGGGTTAATAATAATCGCTCTGGGGCACTTTAAATGTCATATGTATTTTATAATAATAAACATGACACAAGGGGGGTTCCCTGCAGCAGTGCAATTTATCAAATGTCACTGACTGTCATCAGTTATCTGACACCTGTCACAACACCATAAAAAAAAGTGACCAGACCATTACAGAAAGTTATGTGCTAAACATACACTCTTTTTCAGTAAGTCAGTCAAGTCAGTAAGTCATTCAGTCAAGTCAGTAAGTTATTCACTCAAGTAAGTCATTCAGTAATTCATTCAGTCAAGTCAGTAATTCATTCAGTCAAGTCAGTAATTCATTCAGTCAAGTCAGTAAGTTATTCAGTCAAGTCAGTAAGTCATTCAGTCAAGTCAGTAAGTCATTCAGTCAAGTCAGTAAGTTATTCAGTCAAGTCAGTAAGTCATTCAGTCAAGTCAGTAAGTCATTCAGTCAAGTCAGTAAGTCATTCAGTCAAGTCAGTAAGTTATTCAGTCAAGTCAGTATGTCAGTCAAGTCAGTAAGTCATTCAGTCAAGTCAGTAAGTCATTCAGTCAAGTCAGTAAGTCATTCAGTCAAGTCAGTGTGTCATTCAGTCAAGTCAGTGTGTCATTCAGTCAAGTCAGTGTGTCATTCAGTCAAGTCAGTGTGTCAGTCAAGTCAGTCATTCAGTCAAGTCAGTGTCATTCACCCAAGTCAGTAAGTCATTCAGTCAAGTCAGTAAGTCATTCAGTCAAGTCAGTAAGTTATTCAGTCAAGTCAGTAAGTCATTCAGCCAAGTCAGTAAGTTATTCAGTCAAGTCAGTAAGTCATTCAGCCAAGTCAGTAAGTTATTCAGTCAAGTCAGTGTGTCATTCAGTCATGTCAGTGTGTCATTCAGTCAAGTCAGTGTATCATTCAGTCAAGTCAGTGTGTCATTCAGTCAAGTCAGTGTATCATTCAGTCAAGTCAGTGTGTCATTCAGTCAAGTCAGTGTGTCATTCAGTCAAGTCAGTGTGTTATTCAGTCAAGTCAGTAAGTTATTCAGTCAAGTCATTCAGTCAAGTCAATGTATCATTCAGTCAAGTCAGTAAGTCATTCAGTCAAGTCAGTAAGTCATTCAGTCAAGTCAGTAAGTCATTCAGTCAAATCAGCAATCATTCAGTCAAGTCAGTAAGTCATTCAGCCAAGTCAGTAAGTCATTCAGTCAATTCAGTAAGTTATTCAGGCAAGTCAGTGTGTCATTCAGTCAAGTCAAGTGTGTCATTCAGTCAGGCAGACAGACAGACATGATAAGGAAGCCCAAATTAATAAAAACTGATATATATGGAGAGGTATCGGAAGGTGTGTGGGGCTGGGGGGGCTATACATAGAGAGGGAGAAGGTGGGGAGAGGGAGGGGTGGTGACACTTTTGAAGTATCAGTAAGGGGTCATTCCTTGATTAGCGATGATTCATCGTTTACTGACGGGGTCTTAGGCCCCTATCTCCGTCATTAAGTGAGGAGAGGCTGTAGTGTAATAATATGGCTGTGTAGTGTAGCCCAGGGGGCTACATACTACATGTACCTATATTACCACTGCCTTCACTGACTTCCTACAAATAAATATACTACTCACCTCTCGCCCTACATTAAGACTACAAATATTTTAAGGTATGTAATGAATGCACTGTTGCAGTAAATGACAAAGAAGGGAAGTAACCCTAGAGAGGGTTTTGCTACCTGAAGTCCTTATGGAGGGGGATTCCCAACTCCCTCTTCCCTCCTGCATTCTTCAATACACCAACAAGAGTCTTCAATAAAGGTATATTTAATGTTTATTTATCATTAAAATTTGTGCCTTATATTTATTTCTCATTGTTTTCTGTATGTAAAACTATAGTTAATCTTTAAAAAATATATTTTTTGTTAATATTTTTGGGTGTCTGAAACGGATTAATTGGATTTAAATTATTTCTTATGGGAAACATTATTTCAGTTTTCGGCCTTATCGGTTTTAGGCCGACCTTCTGGAACGGATTATGGCCAATAACCGGGGGTCCACTGTATAATATACAGTGGACCCCCGGTTTACGATAGTCTCCAAACTCGCCCTTTTATGTAAGTTTATTTTTGTAAGTGCTTTTGTAAGTGTATTTTTGGGGGTCTAAAAGGACTAATCTAATTTACATTATTCCTTAGGGGAATAAATTCGTTCGGTAATGGCACTTGAACAGCATTCTTGAATGAAAAATTGACGTAATCCGGGGGTCCACTGTATTATTATTATTATTATTATTATTATTATTATTATTATTATAGTATTATATTATCTCCATGGGGAAGTGGAATAGAATTCTTCCTCCGTAAGCCATGCGTGTCGTAAGAGGCGACTAAAATGCCGGGAGCAAGGGGCTAGTAACCCCTTCTCCTGTATATATTACTAAATGTAAAAGGAGAAACTTTTGTTTTTCCTTTTGGGCCACCCTGCCTCGGTGGGAAACGGCCGACGTGTTGAAAGAAAGAAAGAAGTATTATATTATTATTATACGTACAGTGGTACCCCGACTTACGATATTTCTTCATTCCAGAATGCTGTTCAAGTGCCATTACCAAACGAATTTATCCCCATAAGGAATGATGTAAAATAGACTAGTCCTTTTAGACCCCCAAAATTACACTTACAAAAGCATTTAAAAAAATAAACTTACATAAAAGGGTGAGTTTGGGGACCATCGTAAGTCGGGGTACCACTGTATTATTATTATTATATATTATATTATTATTATACAGTCAACCCCCGGTGTTCGTTAGTGTCGGAGTTCGTTAAAATCGGTGTTCATTAAGTTTTTTCAAGAAAATTTTGGCTCGGTGTTCACGAATCCGCTCGGGCGAGTGGGCCTCAAGGGATTAATTTGATTTACATTATTTCTTAAGGGGAAAATGGTTTTGAAAATCGTCAATTTTGAATTTCGGCAGACTCTCTGGAACGGATTAAGGACGATTTTCAAGGGTTCACTGTACGTATATATATTAATTCAGCATTTGGCATCATTACAAAGTGGGCAGAGCTACAGTAAAGGGAGAAGCAGCAGTGTGTCAGTAACTCATGATTTCCCATGACGCTTCACCCCACAATAAAATACAGTGGACCCCCGGTGTTCGTCCTGCTCCAAACTCGCCCTTTTATATAAGTGTATTTTTTAAATGCTTTTGTAAGTGTATTTTTGGGGGTCTAAAAGGACTAGTGTACTTTACATTATTGCTTATGGGATTAAATTTGTTTGGTAATGGCACTTGAACAGCATTCTGGAATGAATAAATAACGAAAACCGGGGGTCCACTGTATTGCATAATTATACTATTACTATCAATAAATGTTATCTACAGTGGTCCCTCGACTAACGAACTTAATTCGTTCCAGGAGGTAGTTCTTAACATGAAAAATTTGTAATTCGAAACCTTATTTCCCATAAGAAATAATGTAAATACAATTAATCCGTTCCACCCAAAAATATTCACAAAAAATACATTTTAATTATAGTTCTACATACACAAAACAACATTATTAAAACTATAAATACTACTACTAATACTAAGTAATAAAAAACAGATTAATAAATAACATTTACCTACCTTTATTGAAGAAAGTTGCAGGCATCTGGAAGATAAAGAGGACGACAGGGGGAGGGTGTTAGTGGTTGGAAGGGGAATCCCCCTCCAAAATGACTTCAGGTAACAAGTCCTTATCTGGGGTTACTTCCCTTCTTTTTCTTTTAATGCCACTAGGACCAGCTTGAGAGTCACTGGATCCCTGCCTCGTGAAATAACTGTCCACAGTCCTCTGTTTCTGGCGACTCTTTAATATTTTCCTGAAGTGCAACATGGCTCTGTCACTGAAGTGATTGCACAGATGGCTCATTTCAGCTTGCTCAGGGTGGTGTTTTTCAACAAATGTCTGCAACTCATGTGGATCCACTTTGTACACATCTCCTTAAGCACTGAAGAAGGAACCTCCTTCTCTCTTTCTTCCTCCTCCTGTGAAGCAATAACCTTAGCTCTGGTCTGATGCTGTTCCAGTTCCAGCTCTTGCAGCTCTTCAGTTGTTAGCTCTACCCTGTGCTCCTCCACCAACTCTTCCACATCCTCACCACTCACCTCCAACCCCAGGCTGATCCCCAATGCCCCAATATCTTCCACAACAGGCACAGGGTCGTCAGGGTCAGGGTCAGCCTCAAATCCTTCAAAATCCCTCTTTTCAACACAATCCGGCTACACCTACCGGCTACCTACACTGACTTCTTACAAATAAATACTACTCACCTCTCATCCAACATTAAGACTACACATATTTTAAGGTAAATAAATGAGTGTACTGTATGTGTATTTTATCTCTCTGGGCTGCTTTAAATATCGTATATTGTTTGGGATGGAGAGCCAGGGCTACCTACACCTGACTTCCTACAAATAAGTACTACTCACCTCTCGCCCTACATTAATAAGACTACAAATATTTTAAGGTAAGTAATGAATGTACTGTGTATGTACAGTATTTTACTTTTTATTGTGTTTTTTAATGCCTAGTTCTATTACTAATTTAATATAAATTAATGTAAACTTGTTGTCTGGCATTTATATGCATTTATAAATGGAAAAAATGCTGTTCTGCTTTCCGGCGATAGCCTGGAACCTAACCTGCCATATAAGTGGGGCCCTACTGTATCTCTACCCATTCATTGATAGCAGCAGCATTGGAAAATTCTGTAGGCCAGTCAACTGAGCTTAGTTCAGCAGTGAAGTTACTTATTGAAGCCTCATCATGGAGTCAAACGGAGAACTTTTTATATTCCATTGGATGCTTATAAATGTTGGTTAGGAGGAAAGTTGGGTAGTGGTCAATAGTGTTGTCCATGATTATCCCCGCTTTAAGGGGGGATTAGTAGGTTTGTCCATATATGGTCAATTATGGTTGCACTCATCTCAGTCTTGTTGGTTTTGTAATTGCTGGTATGAGTAGTGCATTGTTCATATTGTTAATGAAGTCAGTTACAGGTTGGTCGTCTGTTACCTGGAGTATACTTGGAGAGAGTTCCAGGGGTCAACGCCCCTGCGGCCCAGTCTGTGACCAGGCCTCATGTTGGATCAGAGCCTGATCAACCAGACTGTTACTGCTGGCCGCACGCAGTTCAACGTACGAACCACAGCCTGGCTGGTCAGGAACCGACTTCAGGTGCCTGTCCAGTGCCTAATGGAAGACAGCCAGGGGTTTGTTGGTAATCCCCTTGATGTATGCTGGGAGGCAGTTGAACAGTCTTGGGCCCCTGACACTTATTGTGTTGTCTCTCAACGTGCTAGTGGCACCCCTGCTTTTCATTGGGGGGATGTTACATCGCCTGCCGAGTCATTTGCTTTCGTAGGGAGTGACTCTCGTGTGCAAGTTTGGTACTAATCCCTCGAGAATTTTCCACATGTATATAATAATGTATCTCTCCCGCCTGCATTCTAGGGAGTACAGGTTTAGGAACTTCAAGCGTTCCCAGTAATTGAGGTGGTTTATCGCAGTTATGCGTGCCGTGAAGGTTCTCTGCACATTTTCTAGGTCAGCAATTTCACCTGCCTTGAAAGGTGCAAACCATACCACGGGTGGGGTTCGAACCCGCGGTCACAGAGTCTCAAAACTCCAGACCGTCGCGTAAGCCACTAGGCCAGCTAGCTTCAATAAGATTCATCCAACTAGGTATATTTCTACACCATATGAAGGTTAGCATAGGCACCACTGTGTCCACAAATGCACATAGGCACACAGTGGTGCCTATGCTAACCTTCCTATGGTGTAGAAATATACCTAGTTGGATGAATCTTATTGAAGCTACTGGCCTAGTGGCTTACGCGACGTCTGAGTTTGAGACTCTGTGACCGGTTAACCACCGTGGTATGGTTTGTTTGCAATCGTGTCATTACGATTTCGTGAGTCTTGAAAGGTGCAGTTAGTGTGCAGCAATATTCCAGCCTAGATAGAACAAGCGACCTGAAAAGTGTCAACATGGGCTTGGTATCCCTGGTTTTGAAGGTTCTCATTATCCATCCTGTCATTTTTCTAGCAGATGCGATTGCTACGGTGTTATGGTCCTTGAAGGTGAGATCCTATGACATGATCACTCCCAGGTCTTTGACATTAGTTTTTCGCTCTATTGTGTGGTTGGAATTTGTTTTGTACTCCGATGAGATTTTAATTTCCTCACGTTTTCCATATCTGAGTAATTGAAATTTCTCATCATTGAACTTCATAGTTTTCTGCAGCCCATTTAAAGATTTGGTTTATGTCTGCTTGAAGTTTTGCAGTGTCTTCAACGGTGGATACTGTCATACAGATTCGGGTGTCATCTGCAAAGGAAGACACGGCACTGTGGCTTATATCCCTGTCTATGTCCGATATGAGGATGAGGAACAGGGTACTGTGCCTTGCGGAACAGAGCTTTACACTGTAGCCGCCTCAGACTTTACTCTGTTGACTACTACTCTTTGTGTTCTACTTGTTAGGAAATTATAGATCCATCTACCCACTTTTCCTGTTATTCCTTTAACACGCATTTTGTGTGCTATTACACCATGGTCACACTTGTCAAAGGCTTTTGCAAAGTATGTGTATATAACATCTGCATTTTGTTTGTCTTCTAGAGCATCCAGAACCTTGTCGTAGTGGTCCAGTAGTTGGGACAGACAGGAGCGACCTGCTCTAAACCCATGCTGCCCTGGGTTGGGTATCTAGATGAGTGGCGATCTTGCTTCTTAGAACCCTTTCAAAGATTTTTATGATATGGGACGTTAGAGCTATTGGTCTGTAGTTCTTTGCTATTGCTTTACTGCCCCCTTTGTGGAGTGGGGCTATGTCTGTTGTTTTTAGTACCTACAGGATGACCCCAGTGTCCATGCTCTCTCTCCATAGGTTGTTAAAAGCACTGCTTCTTGCAGTTCTTGATGAACACGGAGTTCCATGAGTCTGGGCCTGGAGCGGAGTGCATGGGCATGTCATTTATTGCCTTTTCGAAGTCATTTGGCATCAGGGTAATGTCAGATAGGCATGCATCTGCCAAGTTCTGTGGCACTCTCATAAAAAATTAATTTAGGTCTTCGACTTTCAGTCTGGTTAGCGGCTCGCTAAAAACTGAGTCATAGTGGGACTTTAGTAACTCACTCATTTCCTTGCTGTCATCTGTGTAGGACCCATCCCGTTTAAGTAGGGGCCCAATACTGGATGTTGTTCTCGACTTTGATTTGGCATAAGAAAAGAAATACAGTGGACCCCCGAGTTTCGTAAACCCCGGAAATCGTACATTTATGTAAGTATAATATTGTAAGTGCTTGTGGAAAAGTATTTTTGGGGGTCTGAAATAGACTAACCTACGTGAAATTTTTCCTTAAGGGAGTAAATTCGTTCGGTAATGGCACTTGAGCAGACTTCAGGAGTGAAGTTTTTACGAAACTCGGGGGTCCACTGTACTTTGGGTTTCTTTCAATTTCATTTATGGCTTTTAGTTCTTCCCGCATTTCTTGATTCCTGTAAGATTCTTTTAGTTTTAATTCGATGTTTGCTATTTCTCTGACCAGTGTCTCCCTACATATTTCAGATATATTGGCCTCTTGTATTCGCTCCGTTATTCTCTGCCTTCGCCTGTATAGGGAGCGCCTCTCTCTTACTAGTTTCCATCTTCTAATTCTTTTCCTTAAGGGAATTTGCCTTGAGCAAACCTCAAGTGCCACAGAGGTAATTTGTTCTAGACATAGGTTAGGATCCGTGATGCTTAGGCTATCTTCCCAGTTTATATCATTTAGGACTTGGTTTACTTGGTCCCACCTTATGTTTTTGTTATTGAAGTTGAATTTGGAGAAGGCTCCCTCGCGGCTGATCATATTTTGTCGATCTGGGGCTCCCCGCATACATGTCTGGACCTCTATTATGTTGTTAGGTCAAGGTTGATGTTGAAGTCTCGTGCTAGTAGTAGGTGGTGCTTATTTATTTGTGTATCTGTAATCAGTGTTTTTAGTTTATTACTAAAGGCTGGGATATTAGTATTAGGCATTCTGTATATGGCCCCAGTTGCTATATGTTTTTTAATTTTTTTTTACCGAGAAGTTTGCGAATACGTATATATTCACCATATTCATCATTGAAGGATATGGTGTTCATAAGTAAATAAGTTTATTTAGGTACAGGTACACATTAAGTACAATTATTATACATAATAACATAACCAATGCACCAGGCAGAAACATGCAGGTATGGGTCGCATCCTGGGGCATAACTGACCTAATATGCCTGAAATGCTCAGCATAACAAGTGGCTTTTTATATAGTAGTATGTCATTGATGTCAGCTATGGTCTGTATACCATGTACATGTACTTGTAGAAATAAAGATATTATTGTTATTATATACAGATAAAGATCGTAGTCAGCAGGATGGCCTCTTTATGGCTGAATGGTGAAGAATGTCACTTGGGAACCTTGCCAGTCTTCCTCTAGTGGGTTCCAACCCTGATGACTACGATCTTTCTCCCTAATAACATACATGTAAATTACCCACCAAAATACCCCCCAAAAAAAAAAAAAAGAAAAAAAAAAAAGGTCAGTCATTTATTTCCTATTTATACAAGTTGTCATTTTTCAGCAACTTTTCCTGGCTAAAACTGATATGCCGACATTCCCACTTACCTCATATTTCCACTTTTCAACAATCCATCATGTACATGTACTTCTAGTAAATAAAGATATTATTATTAAAACACTGCTTTTCCGTCCTGGTGTTGTTGTTAGGGTTATTAAGGGCCACCAGTGCTGACGCTTTATTGAGCATAGCCACATGCAAGTAAAGTAAAGTAAAGTAAATTTATAATAATAATAATATCTTTATTTACTACAAGTACATGTACATGTACATGGTATACAGTCCTAGCTGACATCAGTGACATGCTGAGCATTTCGGGCAGATTAGGTCAGTGTCCTAGGATGCGACTCACACCAGTCGACTAACACCCAGGTACCCATTTTACTGATGGGGAACATAGACAACAGGTGTAAAGAAACACGCCCAATGTTTCTGCCCTGGCTGGGAATCGAACCCAGGGAATCGAACCAATACATAGGTATTGGTAGTTACAATATAAACTGAGTGCAAGGAGAGCCACTGACATGCCATGGCATTAAGGGCAGCTTAATCTAGTGACTTATAGACTATGTACATAATATTAGAGAAATTTATTGAGTTTATTCTAGTTAAAATTATTATATGATGATATTAGATTGTAACAAGTGTTTAGGAGAATGGTAATATGAAATCGAGATTATCTTAAGGAAAATAACATTGAGCATTTTTGACAGTAACTTATAGTATGAGTATTTAGTTTTGGGTGAGTAGGGGGTAACATAATAGTAACATATTATTAAAAATTGAAATTATCTTATAGGAAAGTAATATTGAGCATTTTTTAAAGTAGTTTATAGTTTGATTATTTAGTTTTGGGTGAGTAGGTGGTTTTTGAGTAGAGCCTTAATTTGATTTTCAGACAAGGTTATCTTAATATTTACTGGTAATGAATTCTGGGAATGAAGTCTGCTAAAGAATATACTATTGCCCAAATCTGAGCGGAAATGAGGAAGTTTCTTTGGGAAAAAGTAACGGTAACATGAAATTCTTAATTTTGACCAGGTGGCTCTAAAGTTTACAGGTAGAGTCAGGCACCTTACTCTCTAGATTTTTTAGATTTTGCCACCGAAGTGGCTAGTTTATTGTGCACCCCATATCCATCCTGTGGACGGTAGCGCAAGAGCATATGGATACACAAAAGGCCTAGGCACTAGGCTCCAAAGGGGTTAACAATATAGAAGGGGTCTAATAACCAGAGAACAATCCAAACGCTACTCATCAATCCTTACTAGCTGATAAGAAGGTCCAAAAAATTGTATTATGAGAACAGACTCCAGACCGTAAAAGGTGATATGAAAAAGACCTGGAAAACCCTATCTACAATTCTAGGAAATAAAAAGATATCCACGAACAATACCATCAAATTATCAAAAACAGACGAACCCCTACTCTCACCAACTGAGACAGCAAACAGACTTAATGTTTTCTTCTCCACCATAGGAAAGAATCTAGCGAGTAGGATCCCAAGCTCGAACACTCGTCCAACAGACTACCTCACCAACACCTACCCAGATACACTATTCCTAGCTCCTACCAACTCAATTGAAGTCTCACTCATAATCAACACCCTTAAAAACAAAGCAGGAGACATAAACAGCTTACCACCCTTTATGTACAAAAAGCTACACATGTACTGTCACCAATTATAGCAGCATTATTCAATAAATCCATTGAATCTTCAACCTTCCCATCAATTCTCAAAATAGCTAGGGTCACCCCGATCCACAAAGGAGGTGACCAAACTGACTTGATCAATTATAGACCAATCTCAAATTTACCAA
>WNWK01012053.1:0-40000 GCA_009830355.1 Cherax destructor
GAAAGTCTCTTCTGACTGGCTTCAAACTTTCAAAACTGGTTCATCCTTTTTAGGAGAAGGTGGGAATTGTTACTAGATTGTGTGTGTGCCAAACTGCCAAATTTATGTTTAAAATAGTGTTTTCTATTAAACTATTTTTGTATGTCTTATTTGAACGAATTGACTCTTTTGTAACAAAAGCATTTTGTGAAAGTGATAAAAGTTTCTAAGTTTAGATTTTATAGATGCTTATTTTCCAATGTACTAACATAGCTAATAAATTTAAAATAAAGAACAAAAAGGCACAATACCATGACTGGAACAATACACAAATAACCAGCACATAGAAAAGAGGAGCTTACCACGACGTTTGTGTGACTTTGTAAATGATCCAAGTCGGACCGAAACGTCGTCCTAAACTTCTCTCTTCTGTGTGCGGGTTATTTGTGTATAAACTTAGAATGTTTGCATTCAGTGTAATTGAAGAATTTATCTGGATCAGTAGTTGCTCGAGAATGCCTTGTTTGATCGGTTTAAACCTAGGTCGCTGGTTTATCTTAACTAAATAAACCTATGAATTGACCTTAGACTTTATAGATGCATCTTTCTTAAAAGTTTCAGATAAATACAGGAGTTTGTAGACAGAAATATACAATGTCTTGCTTCAAACCTCATCATCTGTTCCATTGACACCATTATTATAATAATGATAATTCCATCGTACACCATTTAATAATGCTAATTCTATTATTTTGCTTCATATGAGAGACAGTTATGATTAGTGGTTCAATCTGTTATGTGCATTTCATCCTGTAAGGTCATCCTATGTAACCTAATAACTTCCTGACGGATTATTTTAAAATCGTTAATGCTACAGAACTCTAACTAGAAAAAGATTTGTACAACAAATGTGGAAGTTGGCTAATGTAATTCCTATTTTTAAAGCAGGGGACAAGTCACTACCGTCAAACTACCGCCCAATAAGCCTGACCTCAATTGTAGGCAAATTACTAGAGTCAATTATAGCTGATATTATTAGAAGCCATCTAGATAACCATAATTTGATTAATGATACCCAGCATGGATTCACGAGGGGCCGTTCCTGCCTATCTAATTTATTAACCTTCTTCAGTAAAGCTTTTGAGGCTGTTGATCACGATAAAGAATTCGATATTGTTTATTTAGACTTTAGTAAGGCTTTTGATAGAGTACCGCACCAGAGACTATTAAAGAAAGTGGCAGCTCATGGCATTGGGGAAAAGTGCTGTCATGGATCGAGTCATGGCTCACCAATAGGAAGCAGAGAGTGTGCATAAATGGGGTTAAATCCGAATGGGGACTTGTAACAAGTGGTGTTCCACAGGGATCAGTCTTAGGCCCATTGTTATTTATAATATATATCAATGACCTTGATGAGGGAATTACTAGTGATATGAGCAAATTCGCCGACGACACGAAGATAGGTAGGATAATTGATTCAAACATAGATGTCGTAGAACTTCAGGAAGATTTAGACAAACTTAATTCGTGGTCAGAAAAGTGGCAGATGCAGTTCAATGTAGATAAATGCAAGGTTCTGAAGCTCGGGAGTGTCCATAACCCAAGCACTTATAAGTTAAATAACGTAGAACTTAGCCATACAGATTGCGAGAAGGACTTGGGGGTGATGGTAAGCAGCAACCTTAAACCAAGACAGCAATGCCTAAGCGTACGTAATAAGGCAAATAGATTACTGGGATTTATATCAAGAAGTGTTAGCAACAGAAGTCCAGAGGTTATATTACAGCTTTATACATCATTAGTAAGGCCTCACCTAGATTACGCAGCTCAGTTCTGGTCTCCATATTACAGAATGGACATAAATTCGTTAGAAAACATTCAGCGTAGAATGACTAAATTAATACATAGCATTAGAAATCTTCCTTACGAAGAAAGATTGAAGACCCTAAAATTACATTCACTTGTAAGACGTAGAATGAGGGGAGACATGATCGAGGTATACAAGTGGAAAATGGGTATTAACAAAGGGGATATAAATAAGGTCTTGAGGATATCTCTCCAAGAGAGAACCCGCAATAATGGATTCAAGTTAGATAAGTTTAGATTTAGAAAGGATATAGGAAAGTATTGGTTTGGAAATAGGGTAGTTGATGAGTGGAACAGTCTGCCTAGTAGGGTTATTGAAGCTAGGACCTTGGGTAGTTTCAAATTTAGGTTGGATAAATTCATGAGTGAGAGGGGTTGGATTTGAGTGGGACTCGCGCATGAGTGGGTAGAATTGTCAAAGCTTATTTCTTGGGTAGCATTGAAAATTGGGTTGAGCAAATATTCTGTTAGTGGGACGGATTGTGAAGGACCTGCCTAGTATGGGCCAACAGGCCTGCTGCAGTGTTCCTCCTTTCTTATGTTCTTATGTAGATGGGCAAGTGCCCTCTCTGTCAGTTTTATAAAACCTTTCCTGATTTTGGTGTCTGTGCGACAACGGATAACATGAGTAAACCTTATTCTGATCTACCTCAAACTCCAGACGCTACTGTATCCTACTTTTAAGAAGTTTAGAATTGGTATTGAAGTGAGTAGGATACAATTTGCAATATATCTCATTTTTAAATTGTGAAATATACTTTTTTTTGTACATATTGTTTAAGAGTAACATATTTAATTGGCCAGAATATTTATTGACTGATGTTCCCTAGAAAGACGATAATAATCTCTTATCAGCTTACTAAAATATAATCTCTAGTTTACTAAAATAGAATCTCTAGTTTATTAAAATTATCTTGGAATTGTTTGATTCTCAGCAATAACTATAGAATGCCTAATATGATCGGTTCCAAACTTTTAGCGATGGTAGCTTTGATGAAAGGAATTTTCACATTGCTATTGGGTTATGCAATTATTAATTTATCAGTTATATGAAATATATTGGCTTCGCTGAAAAAAATGGAGAATGTCTCTTCTGGCTGGTTTCAAACCTTATAAGCAGGTGTAACAAAATTAGAGATTTCTTTTAACTGAGCTTGGGCATTCTAGGTTCCCGTATAACTATCTTACAGTGCTGGTATTTGGCTCAGATGAAAGCTCATGTTGTTATTGTCTGTGTACGTCCTAATCTTCTAAATTTATTGAACATTCAGTATTGAAATAAGGGTTCCTTTGCAATAACTAGAAAATGCTTCTTCTCATGGACTTCACACTTTCAAACTGGTATATCTTAAAGCTCAGTGTGACTTTGTAAATGGCCCAAATCTGACCGAAACGTCGTCGTAAGCTCCTCAATCCTTTGTGGGGGTTATTTATGTAAAGCTCATATTGATTTTGTGCTGCTTAATTGTCAATTTGCCTTTTTTTCAATGAGGAAACTGGGATAGTTCCCAAACATTAACTTCTGAGGTCCTCCTCTGATCAGCTGTAAACCTTCAGTGCATAAACTATATTAGAAATTTACGCCGTTCTTTGTAATATTTCTCTTGTGTGATGTGGTTTCCTTTGGTGAGTTTATTGGATACGGAGATGTGAGTTTATTGGATACGGAGATGTGAGTTTATTGGATACGGAGATGTGAGTTTATTGGATATGGGGAACACCTTCCTTGTTTCGCCCAGCGAGAGAAATAATTCAACTGTCGGTGGACTTTGACTTGCTGGTGGGGTCGCAAATTGTCTTTTCTCTCCGCTCATTCATCACTGTCTTCTTTCCGTTCTCCGTTTCTCTTATAAACTTTAGGCTTCTATAGAGTTATAATTTATATAAATATTTCACAACCTTGGAGGTCTTATCTTACTTTAAATTCCTTCCACATCCAGGAGCAGGCAACGGAGATATAAAATTAGTTAATAGATCTGTATTTTAATCATTATTAGGTAAGAGTAGAAATGGATGGTAGTGATGTTATAAGGAGAATGACTTCTTCCAGCGTTTATAAGCTAAACGCTATGGCAAGTAGCTGCATTAGCGTTGAGGGACGTGCAGCTTAGTTATGAAGTGTCTTGCAAGCAAGTCAACGTTCTTGCTTGAATGGTTTTAGTAACAGTCCAATCCTGTCTATTGAGAGGCGGTATTAAGTCCTTGGACAACCAGGTTTTGGAAGCCATTTATGCTGATGCCAGATCTGTTTTGTCAGTTTCCTCACTATATTAGACACGTTGAATTGACAGTTTTTCGACAGACTTGTCTGTGATTACTATAATATTCCGAAGATGCCTAGTTAATGTGATCTGAAGATTAATGAATGACGATGAGGAAAGTAATCCTACATTCCTTTATCACACACACACACAAACACACACACACACGCACACGCACACGCACACACACACACACACACACACACACACACACACACACAGTTTCAGTGGTAGAATTCTGGCCTGCCAAGCTGGAGGCCAGGATTCATTTCCCGACCGATGCACTATTTTTTTTACATAGTAGCAACCACCGAAGAGGCGGGGCCAAGAGTTGTGACTCGACCCCAGCAACCACAAATAGGTAAGTTCACACACAAAAACACTCACACATTCACAAAACACACACACACACACACACACACCAGGAGCTGAGTCTCGAGCCCTGCAACCACAATTGGGTGAGTACAATTAGGCAAGTACACCCGCACATTCACAAAACACACACATACATACAACAGGCCTAGTGTCTAATCGACATGTGCCTAGGACAAAATGGTAAGTAACACACGCACACACACTAACACACACACACACGCACACACAACACACATGCATACAAACGCATACATATACACGCAAAAACAATCTCTCTCTCCCTTTCTGTCTCTCTGTCTGTCTGTCTGTCTGTCTGTCTGTCTCTCTCTCTCTCTCTCTCTCTCTCTTTTCTCTCTCTCTCTTTCTGTCATTGTAAATATAAAGAACTGAGCAGCCATTAGAGAATTACCAGCGACGTGAATGAAGTAAATCTAATCTTCGTTAAGTAATGAAGCTAGAAAGGATTAGCGACACTTCTTTTTCACCCCTCACAAAATACGCTTCATTCACTACACTCTCCTGTAACGGAGAATCCAAATGAAATAGCAGGTAACTGAAGGCTGCTTTTTCTCTGCTGTGAAGCAGAAATGTGAAAGGGGTGAAAGAGAGTAGGCAAGACTTTTCCTTTCCACTGAAGGCATGGGAGAGCGTAGGGAGAACCCCTTTAATTCCACTGGATGAAATGGCGAAAGAAAGGTCCTCTCTTCCACCAGATGACTGGAAGATTGTAGATAGATCTTCTCGCGTCCTGTGAATGGAGGAAGGTATAAAATGCCTCTGTCTTCTAATGACTGCATGAACAAAAAAAATAGAAAGGTTCTTTAACAGTGAATGGATAAGAGTGTAGGTAGGCTGACTTTCTTTCACTAGATGAATAACCGCAAGTAGACGGGATTTCACTCTTCCGTTGGATGGCAGAGAAATTAAGATTCGTTATTAACGACGTATCTGTTTGTGACTTGATAAAGCCCATTGCGTGGCCGAAATATTGTCAATAATATGACTGCGTTATTTTTATGTAGTTGTCTGACATACTTCGAGAAATTTCGCAACTGTTTATCTTGGGAGTTGCAGAGAGTTGTGGAGAGCTGTGTACCTGATTGACATGTGATGCTCTGAGGGTGTGTCTATAAGTGAATGGGGGGAATTTTACGAGTTCCCATTAATTTTTCTTTTCTCTGTTCCTTGTCACAGAGGCACTCAGCAGAGTATATTATGCTGCTGACAACACCTGTATTTAGAATAGCGATGGTAAAAGGGGTATTCGTTTACTTAATCACATGGTTCCACAATACATATTAACTACACTATTCTTCTTGCGGGGTTCACATATGAGTTGGGGTTTCAGTCTCTTTTAAAAATGTACAATGAAAATAGTAACACTTGTTGTTTCAGTACTGTTGCTCTTTCTTCTGTTTAATTTATTATATGACATGATTCTTATCACATTATCTTCTGCAGAAGTGGAATTAAATTTCATGAGCAAATACTATTTTCTTTAAATAATTTACCGAGCCCTAGAAGTGATACAATCTGTTATTGTTGATTCAGTGGTCGTGACGTACTTCCGCTGGGGAGTTACAGTATATAAACCCACGTATTGATGCCTGTTTTTCAGTTTCATCTAGACTACGGTACTGAATACCTGCCCCTAGACTGACGAACTGATTGCCTCATCTTATACTTCTTCAGTCTTAGGTATTGTATTAATAAAGCCCCTGGTTGATGAAACGTCTACATAAAAAAGATACCCAGATGTAACACATGTGCCTAATTTAATATTCTCATTATTGATCCTGTAAGTATTTAAATCCCGTTGCCATTTCTTTGACAATAACCAGACACTGCTTTTGACAGTGACCGAAGTCAACATAAAAAACTGGGACTGCGGTCATTACTATCCTTATAATTAGTTTTACATTAAGAATAAATATTGGAACACTTTTCTATTTCCTCCTGCAGTCCCTTTACGTATATGTGAAACTTCAAGAGATCAAGTACTGAATATTAGGATATCCCAGTTGATACTCTAACTCATTCTGAACTTTCTGTTATTACTATTACACTCTACATTCTGTATTCTGTTTACACTTGGTAACTTTCCGTTCTATTCAGGCCGGCTTTTCAAGTATGTTGCTCAATCTCTAATGTGATATAGCATCAGATTATTATGTAAATCATTTAGAAAGCCGATTACTTGATGGAAATAAATGGTATAAAATACCGACACAATGGAAAAATAAACACATAAGCAGTATAATGTGATCCTTTATTGACAACGTTTCGCCCACGCAGTGGGCTTTATCGAGTCACAGACAGATCTACCTGGAAAATGAGCAACATGGAGATATATATAGGGTACAGTCAGGTGGAGAATGCTGGGTCAGGTGGAGAAAGCTGCATGTGAGTCTTAAAAGTAGTGTGATAGTTAAAAACATAGTGTGACTTAAAGGACCTGCAGTGTACCATTCTTGTAGTTCTAGGTGGGATAGCGTTGAAGAAGTTTCTTGGCAATAGGTTCAGCTATGTTGTAGAAGCCGTTGTTCTGGTTGAAGTTGTTGGATATACAGATGAGTGATGATTCTAGGATTCTTCGGTATTGCGTGTTGTCTTCTCTGGCGATGAGTCTTGCGTTTCTGTAGTTGATTAAATGGTTGTGTAAATTTCGGTGTTGAACACAGGCATTTCTTGAGTCGTCAGATCTGCCTGCGTACTGGTGTTCTGAAATGCGTGTTTGTAGGTCTCTGGATGTTTCGCCAACGTATAATTTGCTGCAGCCATTACAAGGGATTGTGTATACCCCTGCCGTGGATTGAAGCTTTTCCTGTCTGTTACTGGTAATGTCCTTAATGGTGGTGGATGTGGAGGTGGATACTCGGAATGAGGTCTTAGAAAAAATGTTGGAAACTTGTTTGGAAATGGAGTTGGTGGGAAGGACTATGTATCTCTTCTCAGCAGTGTCTTCTCTGGGTGTGTTGAAGATGTTTAATGCCCGTCGTCTGCAGTCTCTAATGAAGTGACGAGGATAGTGAAGTTTGGAAAAACTTGTTCAATGAGGGAGCATTCTTCTTCAAGGAACTCACTGCTGCAGATTCTGAGTGCGCGCAGGAAAAGCCTATAATTACACCACGTTTAATTTTGGTGTCGTGGTGAAGTAGAAGTGGAGAAGATCGTGTTGATTGGTAGGTTTTCGATAGACTTTAAAACGAAGTTCATGGTCAGCTTTGCAGAGAAGAACATCAAGGAAAGGAAGAGTGTTGTCGACTTCTTCTTCTAGTGTAAACTGGATTGATGGATCAACCTGGTTGAGTTCGTGTTGGAGAGCTTGAACGTTGAAGCGTCTGGGAGTTATGATGAGAATGTCGTCAACATAACGAAGCCAGGTGACAGAAGAGGGAATAATAGTGGAAAATCGCTCGGCTTCCAAATGTTCCATATATAGGTTCGCAAGGACGGCACTAAGCTCTCAACACGAACTCAACCAGGTTGAGCCATGAATATAGTTTACACTAGAAGAAGAAGTCGACAACACTCTTCCTTTCCTTGATGTTCTCTCTGCAAAGCTGACCATGAACTTCGTTTTAAAGTCTATCGAAAACCTACCAATCAACGATCTTCCACTTCTACCTCACCACGACACCAAATAAACGTGGTGATATAGGCTTTTCCGCGCGCACTCAGAATCTGCAGCAGTGGTTCCTTGAAGAAGAATGCTCCTTCTGAACAAGTTTTCCAAACTTCACTATCCTCGTCACTCATTAGAGCTGCACAGGCATTACATCTTCAACACACCCAGAGAAGACACTGCTGAGAAGAGACATAGTCCTTCCCACCAATCCATTCCAAAAGCTCAACACAGACCTCATTCCAGTATCCACCTCATCCACCACCATTAGGACATTACCAGTACAGCAGGAAAAGCTTCAATCCACGGCAGAAGATACAATCCTTATGGGTGCAGAATTCGTTGGAACTCAGACCTACAACACGCATTTCAGGACACCAGTAGCAGGCAGATCTGACGACTCAAATGCCTGTTTACACCGAAATTCCACACTATTTGTCAACTACAGAAACGCAAGACTCATCGCCAGAAGACAACACGCACTACCGAAGAATCCAGAATCATCACTCATCTGTATATCCCAAAAACTTCAACCAGAACAACGGCTTCTACAACATAGCTGAACCTTTGCCAAGAAACTCTTCACCTATCCCACCTAGAACTCAAGAATGGTACACTGCAGGTCCAAGTCACACTATGTTTTAACTATCACACTACTTTTAAGACTCACATGCAGCTTCTCCACCTGACCCAGCATTCCACCTGACTGTACCTATATATATCTCCATGTTGCTCATTTCAGTAGATCTGTCGTGACTGATGCACTGCGTGGCACGTTGTCAATAAGGATCACTTATCTGCTTATGTGTTTATTTTCCATGCCGATTACTTGATGAGCGAGACACTTGTGCAACTCCTGGGTAGATTTACTAGATAAATGTTTGGCCAGCCAGTCGCTTCATCAGTCTAGTACAAAGAAGAACGATGGAGGGTGATTAAGAGTTTATGGTAATTAGTACCTCAGCCTGGAGATGATGTGTTAAGTCCATTAATATTGATAAAAGTACATCATATGCACGGAGGTGCTCATATACTGGAGACAGGTGAGGCAAAGCAGTTGGAGGCGGAGTCACCAAAGGAGAAAATCCACCAGTTGAAGTAGGTCACTGAACTGATGAAGCCTCTGGCTGACCAAATATTTCCACAAAGACACCTAAGTGTTATGCAAGTGTTCCATTCATCATTATGGCGACTTTCTAAATAATTCTTATAATAACACCTCTCCGACACAGCAACTCATGATACAAAGTATTCTGCAACGCTTGTCCAATCCATTGACAAGACTTCCACTAGTAAATTATTTCCATATGTGATGCTACCTACAATTGCTTCGCTTCACCTGTCTCCAATATATATTGACTCTACCCATCATCTCAAGGATAAGGGGCTGATTACCTTAAACTGTAGAGTATTTATCGAAGAAGAGTGAATAGCTTTAAATAGCAGATAGAATGCGAATGATTTCTAGTAGGAGACTACTGCAAAGATCATATGGTTCACCCAGGAGCCAGCGGCAAAGATCTTTAGATTCATGCAGGAGACTGCAGCACGGATTTGATGGGTCATACAGGAGATGGCTGCAAGAATCCGATCGTTAATTTATGAGACTGCTTCTAAGATCTGATAGTTCATGCAGGAAACTGTTGCAAGGATCCGATGTTTCGTGTATGAGACTGCTCCTAAGCTCTGATTCGTGAAGGAGACTGCTTAGAAAGAAATAATGATGCTTCGACAAGGAAACTGATGGAAGAACCTGATGGTTCACTCAAGCGAAGGATGCGAAGGCTCTTATGGTTCACTCAAGCGAAGGATGCAAGGGATATGGTTCACCAAAGATAATGCTAAAAGGTTCTGTGGGTTCGCACAGGAAACAGCTCGAAGGATCTGATGGTTCACGCAGGAGCCTGCCGAAAGGCATATAATGGCTCTGTTCATGTGCTGAACCTCGATGGAATAAACCCTGAGTAACATTGTTTACATGTTGATGAGGAAGAAAGATCTGACGTAAACTTAAAACTAAAAGGGAAAGTGGAAAAGAATTCTTCCTCCGTAGGCCACGCATGTCGTAGGAGGCGACTAAAATTCCAGAAGCAAAGGGCTAGTAACCCCCTTCTGTATAAATTACTAAATGTAAAAAAAGAAAAACTTTCGTTTTTTTATTATCAGGTCACCCTGCCTCGGTGGTCACCCTGCCTCGGTGGTCACCCTGCCTCGGTGGTCACCCTGCCTCGGTGGTCACCCTGCCTCGGTGGTCACCCTGCCTCGGTGGTCACCCTGCCTCGGTGGTCACCCTGCCTCGGTGGTCACCCTGCCTCGGTGGTCACCCTGCCTCGGTGGTCACCCTGCCTCGGTGGTCACCCTGCCTCGGTGGTCACCCTGCCTCGGTGGTCACCCTGCCTCGGTGGAATACGGTTGGTGTGTTGGAAAAAAAAGCTTAAATGTTAGCAATAATTTTTGGTTTAGCACATAAGGATATAAAATGAAATGCGTGATAAGATTGCTGGGCACACACTGATGTGAGCCACTGGTAGTACGTCAAAAATATCCACCACACGTGGATATAACATTCAAAGCGAAAAAAAAAAATTCTTCAGATTACAAGCATCTACCATAAAAATCTTACCTGACTTTACCAAATGTAAAATCAAAATGAAAATATTTAAAACTGGCGTGGTCAGTATTATCACAGCTGGAAGGTTATGATATTAATGAAGATAATTATATGATACTAAACTGAATAATTATAACGTGAATGATTAGTGCAAAATTGGAACTAGGCTTTTGGATGAGTGCATAAAAGTCATGGAAAAACCCTCTTCGTCGATGAAGAGGTTGTATCAAATCATTTTAAGTATAGATGTTGAGAGGCATTTCTCTTTGAGGGTCAGTGGACGAAGTCAGAATCAACTCCGTATGGTGAATACTAAAGTTTAAAAAAAATCATCGTTTAAAGAAGATATAATCATCACCAAATGTATTCTGATATATTCCATGGAGTCGCAGCATTCAGATAAGATACAGTAGTGCGAGACACACAAGATAAATTTGCTGACATAGGAGGTAACTATTAAAGTTTGAAGATTCAAGTGACGGTGGTATTAATATGACAAAACATAAAACATTAGAAGGAAAACCTAATGGAATGGGAAACAAAAGGACATAATTGAAAAAAAAAAACAGTACTAATCGGAGATTAGTTAGGAGAAGATCAACAAAGACTACAAGTGTTATACATAGAATATCAGAAGTCTACGGTGATAAAGAAGTGAATTCTAAGAGACGATATGTCCTCTGGAAGAATCATGAACATTGGAGGAATGATTAATCCATATACCAAAATGTTTGTGCATACATCAATAATCACTTACAAAGACATTACAAACCAATATAAATAAGATAAATCTTAATAAACTAAAAGAGAAGTAGAGAAAGAGGAGAATTGATCTTGGACCTTAAGACTTATCGAGACCCAGCTGAAGCTGTATATTTTGTCATATTGGCCTTGGGAACCAAACACCAGTTATTCATTCCCTATTGGAAAACGATTTCATCGATGACAGGTGTCTCCAGGAATATATACTGGGATACTTCGGCGACAGACAGAGTTTTGGACAATATACTGTATACTGATAGACCTTGAAACAAGGAGATTTTTGGAGGAAATATGATGTTGGATACAAATGACATAAGGAATCTTCTCTGTTATATATTGGCAAACTTCTATGACAAGAAGAATTTTCGTAAATAAAAATGCAAGTCATGAATACAGCAACACTGTACGACAAATACCAACACGAATTTCTAAATATATTTTTCCTGATACAAATTAGGTACAGATTTTCATCTCACGAGTATTGCTGTTTAAGGACTTGACATAATTCTTCTTCTTCTTTCCTTTTCTTCTTTAAAATACGTGCTCTTGCTTAGAAAACTGATATATTTACACAAAGTAAAAAAAAACGTTTGTCTATGAATTTTCTTGAGCAGGAACTAGACCCCTATACAATGTACACACAAACATAATACACACACACACTCATACACAAAAACGCACAAACACACACACACACACACACACACACACACACACACACACAAAAGGATGGAACAAGAGTGGGAGAGAAAACTAGGAGAGCTTTCTGCAAAAACGGAGACAGAGCTTTTTGTGAAATTGGAAAAGAGGTTGGAGGAGGAGAAGAAGAATTGGGAGTCACAAGTCGAAGTTGCAGTACACAGGATAAGGGTCCTAGAAGATGAAGTAAACAGGCTGAAACAGGGTACAGGAATATTGACCAGAAAAGACAGCATCAGGGGGGGGCCTATCGGGAAGGAAGGAGATATAACTTACTCTACGGCCGTATCTGCCTACCAAGCAGGGCCAAGGAGTGAAGGGGGTGAGCAGCTGGGTGCAGGTGGAGAAGGGGATAGGTCAATTGTAGAGGCACGATCATGCCACTAAGAGCTACAGGGGAAAAAAGAGAGAAAATGACCATGTACAGACAGGAACCAGTCACAGAGATAAAGGCAATGGGAGGAGGAGAGGGTGAAGGCAGTGTTTATTCATGGGCTGCAGGAGAGCGAGGGAAGGACACACACTGAAAGACGGCAGGTAGAAAGAAAGGAGATTGAGAACATCCTCAAAGAAATAGGTGAAGAGGACATGTCAGAGATTGTAAATTTTCAGAGAATAGGGGGGTACTTGAAGGGGAGAAAACGACCACTCAAGTTTATTCTCAGGACAGAAACAGTGCGGGATAGGATCCTCCAAGAGAAACCACGGTTGAAGGAAAAGGAAGCATACAAGAGGGTGTTCCTAGACTGAGACAGAACAAAAACAGAACGACAGCAGCTGAGGGAGAGGACACAAAGGCGAAAAGAGCTAGGATGAGAGACAAGGACAGAATCAGCAGTGGACAACCAGAACAGGGCAGAGCAACAAGAGCAAGCACACACAGAACCATCCCCAAAACCCAACAACCAAGCACACTATCCCAACACAAACCACAACCCACACTCACAACCACCATCCATCACTCCACTATAGAATCTCACAGTACACTGCCAGGTCCCCCACCCTCACAGACCCCCAAAACACGGTGTTGGAGAGGAAACTGAGGGTATGGTACATCAACGCTAATGGAATAACAAATAAATGGGAGGAGTGGCACGAAAGAGTTAAAGAGGCATCACCGGACATAATAGCTCTCACAGAAACCAAGCTCACAGGTATGATAACAGATGCCATCTTTCCAATGGGATATCAGATCCTGAGGAAAGACAGAGAGAACAGAGGGGGTGGAGGAGTGGCACTGCTGATCAAAAACCGATGGGATTTTGATGAGCTGGAGAGAGGAGACAGAGGGGAAGCAAGAGATTACATAGTAGGAACTCTTCAGTCTGGAGGTCCCAAGGTGGTAAGTGCAGTGATGCATAACCCACCACATAACAGCAGGAGGCCAAGGCAAGAGTATAAGGAGAGTAATAGAGCGATGGTTGACACACTAGCTGAAGTGGCCAGAAGGGCTCATGCGAGCAGGGCAAAGCTATTGATCATGGGTGACTTCAACCACAAGAAAATCGATTGGGAGAACTTGGAGCCACATGGAGGGCAAGAAACGTGGAGGGCTAAAAGGATGGAGGTGGTATTGGAAAACTGCATGTACCAACACGTAAGGGAAACTACCAGAGAGAGAGGAGAGCATGAACCAGCGAGACTGGACCTAGCATTCACCTTGAGTAGTGCAGATATTGAGGACATCACATATGAAAGACCCCTCGGGTCTTTCATATAGGGCCATAAGAATGAAGCCAAACTACAAGAAAGAGGTCTATGTGGGCATGAAGAACTTCCTGAACAGGGTTCAGTGGAACAGAGAACTGGAAGGGAAATCAGTAAACGAGATGATGGAATATGTGGCAACAATATGCAAGGAAGCTGAGGAGAGGTTTGTACCCAAGGGTAATAGAAACAATGAAAAAGCCAGGATGAGCCCGTGGTTCACCTAAAGGTGCAGGGAGGCCAAAACCAAGTGTGCTAGGGAATGGAAGAAGTATAGAAGGCAAAGGACCCAGGAAAATAAGGAGAGCAGTCATAGAGCCAGGAATGAATAGAAGGGACTCCAGAAAGACAGAGGTAGGGTACACCACCAAGTGTTGGACACAATACATGCAACCGAGGAAGAAGTGAAGAGGCTGCTGAGTGAGCTAGATACCTCAAAGGCGACGGGGCCGGATCACATTTCTCCATGGGTCCTGAGAGAGGGAGCTGAGGCACTATGTGTACCCCTAACAACAATATTCAACACATCTATCGAAACAGGGAGACTACCTGAGGTATGGAAGAGGGCAAATGTAGTCCCAATTTTTAAAAAAGGAGACAGACATGAAGCACTAAACTACAGACCAGTGTCACTGACATGTATAGTATGCAAAGTCATGGAGAAGATTATCAGGAGAAGAGTGGTGGAACACCTAGAAAGGAATGAGCTTATCAACGACAGCCTACACGGTTTCAGGGACGGGAAATCCTGTGCCACAAACCTACTGGAGTTCTATGACAGGGTGACAGCAGTAAGACAAGAGAGGGGGTGGTAGTTGCATTTTCTTGGACTGTAAGAAGGCGTTTGAATAGTTCCACACAAGAGATTAGTGCAAAAGCTGGAGGACCAGGCAGGGATAACAGGGAAGGCACTCCAATGGATCAGGGAATACATGTCAGGAAGACAACAGAGAGTCATGGTTCGTGGCGAGGTGTCAGAGTGGGCGCCTGTGACGAGTGGGGTTCCACAAGGGTGAGTCCTAGGACCGGTGCTGTTTCTGGTATTTGTGAAAGACATGACGGAAGGAATATTTCCGAAGTGTCCCTGTTTGCAGATGATGTGAAGTTGATGAGAAGATTTCAATTGGACGAGGACCAGGCAGAACTACAAAGGGATCTGGACAGGCTGCAGGACTGGTCCAGAAATTGGCTCCTGAAGTTCAACCCCACCAAGTGCAAAGTCATGAAGATTGGGGAAGGGCAAAGAAGACCGCAGACGGAGTACAGTCTAGGGGGCCAGAGACTACAAACCTCACTTATGGAAAAATATCTTAGGGTGAGTATAACACCAGGCACATCTCCTGAGGCGCACATCTACCAAATAACTGCTGCAGCATACGGGCGCCAAGAAAACCTAAGAACAGCATTTCGACATCTTAATAAGGAAACGTTCAGAACCCTGTACACGGTGTATGTTAGGCCCATACTGGGCCTAACATGATAACGACATATAAAATACTGAGAGGAATTGACAAGGTGGACAGAGACAGAATGTTCCAGAGATGTGACACAGCAACAAGGGGTCACAGTTGGAAGTTGAAGACTCAGATGAATCACAGGGATGTTAGGAAGTATTTCTCCAGTCACAGAGTGGTCAGGAAGTGGAATAGCTTGGGAAGTGATGTAGTGGAGGCAGGATCCATTCATAGCTTCAAGAAGAGGTATGATAAGGCTCATGGCGAAGGGAGAGTGATCCAGTAGCGGCCAGTGAAGAGGCGGGGCCTGGAGCTATGAGTCGACTCCTGCAACCACAACTAGGTGAGTACACACAAACACATACACAGGAGGAATGAGAAGTGAGTGTGAGATGAGCTTAGCAATGATTTAAGGAGTGTGCTCGGTGGAAACAGGAGGCACGCAATTGGGTGAGAGAGGAAAGTGTATACCAGAGAGAGATCAATACACATAACTAGAGAAGAGGCGAAGACACTTCTGAGATCGATATCTCAAAGGCAATGAGAAGAGAAAATATATCTCCATTGATTCTGAGAGAAGGAGAAATACAATGTGTGAAGTTGCTTGAATTTAAGATGGACGCATAACAATTGCCAGAGATGAGGACATCAAACATTTTTTTTTATTAACACATTGGCCGTTTCCCACCAAAGCAGGGTGGCCCGAAAGAGAAAGACTTCCATCATTCACTCCACCACTGTCTTGCCAGAGGCGTGCTTACACTACATTTATGAAACAGCAACATTAACACCCCTCCTTCAGAGTGCCAGCACTGTACTTACCATCTCCAGGAATCAAGTCCGCCCTCCCGGGTTAACTGAATCCCTTCATAAATGTTACCTTGCTTACACTCCAACAAGGACGTCAAGTCCTAAAACCATTTGTCTCCATTTGCTCCTATCTAACACGCTCACACGTTCCCCTCCACCCTTTCAATTTAATACCCCGCCTCTCCAAGTCATTATATTTCGTTCCATCCTCTCTACATGTCCAAACCATCACAATAACCCTCCTCAGCCCTCTGGATAATATTTTTGGTAATCCCGCACCTCCTCCTAGTCTCCAAACTACGGATTCTCTGCATTATATTCACACCACGCATTGTCCTCAGACATGACATATCCACTGCCTCCAGCCTTCTCCAGTTGCAACATTCACCACCCATGCCTCACACCCATACAAGAGCGTTTGTATAACTATACTCTCTACATTCCCTCTTTGCTTTCATGGAAAAAGTTCTTTGTCTCCACAGACTCCTCAGTGCACCACTCACATTTTTCCCTTCATCAATTCTATGATTCACCTCATTTTCATAGACCCATCTGCTGACACCACTCCCAAATATCTAAATACCTCCTTCACACTCTCCCGTCAATATGATATCCAATCTTCCATTACCTATTTTTTTTATCCTCATCACCTCACTCTTTCCTATATTCACTTTTAATTTCCTTCTTTTACATACCCTACCAAACTCTTCAAACAACCTCTCTAACTTTCCTCAGAATCTCCCAGAAGCACAGTGTCATCAGCAAAGAGCAACTGTGACAACTCCCACTCTGTGTTAGATTCTTTATCTTTTAACCCCACACCTCTTGCCAACACCCGAGCATTCACTTATCTTACAACTCCATCTATAAATACATTAATCAACCATGGTAACATCATACATACCAGTCTAAGACCTACTTTTACTGGGAAATAATCTCCCTATCGCCTACATACTCTAACTTGAGCCTCACTATCCACGTAAAGACTCTTCACTGCTTTCAATAACCTACCTCCTATTCCATACATTTGTAACATCTGCCACATTGCACCTTTATCCACCCTATCATACGCCTTTTCCAAATTCATAAATGCCACAAAATCCTCTTTACCCTTATCTAAATACTGTTCACCTATATGTTTCACTGCAAACACTTTGTCTACACACCCCCTACCCTTCCTAAAGCCACCTTGTTCATCTGGTATCCTGCTCTCCGTCTTACTCTTAATTCGTTCAATAATAACTATCATAAACTTTACCAGTTATACTCAACAGACTTACCTATAATTTTTATCTCTCATTTGTCCCCTTTGCCTTTATACCTTTGTACCTCACCCTCTTCCATACATTTATTAAATATAGTTCCATATATTTATTGAATATAGTCCCAGTAATTTATATTACTATTATCATGGGGAGCGCTAGCCCGTTGGAATTATACAGTGCCTGTGGGTGGGGTGGGTGTTTGTTGGATTTAGGAAATTGGAACACAGATCCAGTTTCTTAGATCAAGGGCTCTTCAACAGTATCAATTCCTGGCCCTATGAACTAGCCAACAAAACGTAACTTTATGTCCAATTCAGCAACCAAACTGGTTGTTTTAAGCTGAAGTCGATGTGGTGATCACGAATCCGAGCTTATTAGCCTCTAACACGTAAGTGTTCCTCAAACATTATTGTAAACATTTTGGTTCTTTAAGACTGAGGAATCGTTTAATATTGGTTACCTAGCAATTATAGGCATATTATGCATAGATATTCACTGTGATTCAAGCAATGCCACAAACACATTTTTAATCGCAGATTCATTACATATGCATGTATAACAAAAACCACAGAAATTTTCAAAGCAGTAATGCAAGCATATTTACATCACAATATTACTCTCCCTCACCAGTGTCCTGTAGTAATCGGTTATTAAATTGACAATCAAATTTCCCCCAATAATGTTTCTCAATGATGACTATGTCGTTGGGGCTCATGCTAGAGTTCTAAACTTAGATAAAACATGTTTTAAAATGTGAACGAAACCACTTGTAATCAGAATTGTGATTGAACACCTACAGAAGAGTGACTGTAAATACGTCAACCAGCATGGGTTTAGACGTAGTAAATGCAATCTTACAAATCATTTCCAGTCCAATCATAAAGTAACTTAAGTTTGTTAAGAATGAGAAGAGAATAAACAGACCTAACTGCCCAAGAGACTTGGTCAAGAACTTAAGGAACATGCATGACTAACAGGGATGGTGCTATAGTAATCAGATAAATCCAGATGATAGTATACACAAAAAAAGCCATAAAATGCGAATGTGACAGTTTTAGTTTCAGAAAGACCAGTAATGAAACCGGTACTGTTTCTGGTATATGTAAACAACATGCGAGACGGGTTGAGAGTCTGAAGTATCCTTGGTAGCAGGGATACATTATGAGGGGAGAAAGAGAAGCTCCAAACAAACGTTTACAAAAAATAGAATTCGTCAGACAAATGTTTTTTTTCAGGAATTCAGTCACAAGAAATGAAAGGTTATGTAACTTATAGTAAGGGAAGAAATCAGGAAACTAAGTTCGGGAATGACGTAGGAGTGAGAATATTGTGATACATATCACCAAAGGAGCGCATCAACTAAATAACCTTTGCAGCAAATAAATGTTTGAAATAATATATTAGTATCTTTCAGGAATATCATTAGATTGTATTCAATGTGCCTATATGCGACATATGACGGTGGTGCATTCTGCAGCACCATCATGACTCACGAAATAGCAATATCACGCTTGCAGACAAACCACATAACGGGAGGGGTTTGAACCCATGACACGTGAATCCTAAAATTCGCACTTGTAAATTGGTTCAAACACCACCCGTTCCGTAGTTTTCTTTGATGTAGCACCAGTATGGAACCTAGTCCTAATAAAGCATTTCAAGAAACTGGACAAAGGGCAATAAATTGCGACGAAACTTGTCTCGGAACGAATTGGAATATCTATGAGGAGAGACTACAAGAACCAAGTACTATCCCTTAAAGGATAGAAGGACCCAAGGAAATATTATAACGCATCAAGGTGGAATGGAAAATGCTGTTTAAGAAACGAGACAGGGACACACTATATCTTCAGCCAATGGGTGGTTAAGAAGTGGAATGACGTGGGTAACTAGGTGATGGAGGCAGGCTCCACACTTACCTTAAGAATAAGTGAGATAAAGTCCATGAAACGACGAGGGAGTGAACGCTGTTGGTAAGTAGTTTTGAAATTTGAAGAGCACTTTGACCATAAAGGTCTTGACAACAAAAAATATAAACATCACACGAAGAGCAAAGATACCCAAAATACCCAGAACACTCAAGTGTTGGACAATTGTCTCATTTATCAACTTGTCGGTTTATTCACATTTATCAAAGAGGCAATTTAGCAATATATATCTACTAGCATAAATAAAACATACAACACAAATATATAATGTGAGACACACCTCAGTTACAAGTCCCAATAAATAGTCAATGTCAAATGGCTCTCTATTAAAGTTCCTGAGATCTCTACAGCCACTCCGGTTATTATAGAACCCATGACGAAAGCGAAATGGTCTGTGCCGTGGACAAACAGTTAAAAATGTGACCCACTGTCAGCTGCACACCACAGGCTAAAACAGTGTTTTTCAACCAGGGTGGTGCGGCACCCTGCAGTGATAGTCATAGTACCCAGGGGTACAGCAAGATTCCTAGTAATTTTGACCTAGCTTCATCGTATTAATTAAAACACCACAATATTTTTTGACAAGTTTTCGTTGTATAATTAACTCCAACATTAGAGCTACAAGTTTTTCGAACAGATATCGTTAAATGATAGACTGTTACAGTATAATAGTAAGTATGTACATGATTAATATTAAGTCAGTAGTCACCATTTGCGTTATGTTTGCGTTCATCATTTTCTTTTTTACATTTTGTGTTGTCCGATACGTAATTGGTTTTCGTCACTGATGTGTTTGACTTCCCAGGGAGGTGTAACGAGTCGCTGTCTCATATTACTATAACCTCAGACGTTCTAAACAGCAGCTTGCCCTTTAATTTATTATGGACAAGTTTGTGATTAAAAGAGAATACATTAAGATGATTGTGGTGAGGGCGAATAAGAGAATAAAAATGAAAATATGAATTTAAAAGCAAGAAAAGGTCCCAGTTCCAGCAAAACTGATGTGATTGGAAGAAAGAAAAGTTGTCTATATTTGGACTGTTATTTAGATCTGGGATTTACTTAATGTGGTGAAGGTAATCCTTCGCCAGAATGTGTTATTTGTGGTGATAAACTGGTCAATGAAGCCATGGTACCCAGCAAAATAGAGACATTCCACTATGAAAGATGGTCATCTTACTAACAATCCTCGATCATAGTTTAAGAGATTTTAAGATGAGCGAAAATATTGTCTAAAACAGTCAAAATTTCTAATAAAGTTCATGAGGCCAGCTACTTAATAGCAGAAGTACTGGGTAAAAATATATAGCCTCAGACAGAAGCAGAGACACGCATTCTCCCTGCTTGCAGTGCCATAGTAAAAACCAATGTTTGGGGGTGAAGCAGAAGTTAATAAGATTTCACTGTCAGTTATTATCATTAGCAGACGGATATATGTCATAGAGACATAGAAGAAACTGTGTGCACCTCTTTTAATTAAGGAAAGTAAAATTTTTGCACTCCAAGTAGATAAGTCTACGGATATTGGAGGGACGGTTCAACTATTATTCATTTACTACATTAATTATGCAAAACTAGTTAATTAGTTTTTCTGACGAAACAACAACAGGCCAAGATATAGTCATTACATTCGATAAGTACTTGTAAACTGTTGATTTGTCCTGGAACTCTTGTGTAGGAATTTGTTCAGAAAGTGTTGAATCAATGGTTGGTTCAATGAAAGGTTTTATCATTAGTGAAAAAGAAACAGTGATCTCATAACACATTGCTTTCTCCACCGTGAGGTGCTGATTGTAAGAACAATCGGAAATAAGTTGAAGGCTGTACTAGACAAAGTTGTTGGCAAACTATGTGAAGAAGTTGGGCCAAAGCATGTGAATCTTCTGCACACGGAGGCAAGATGGCTATCGAGAGGCAACGTGTTGTGAGGAGTGAATCCGCTCAAGAATGTGTTAACTTTTTTACCCGTGAGGGGAAAGAAGAATTTTGTGTGTTGCTTGCAGATGACACTTAATCTACAAAATTACCCTACTTAGTGAATATATTTGCCCATTTAAACAAGGTAAATTCAACAACAAGGCAACAATGAAAATATCTTCCAATGCCAAAATTAATGCTGTGAGAGATAGATTGAGAATTTAGGCTGTCAAAGTGAAGGAAGGCAAGATGAATATGTTCCAACATGGCATCTATCTCGAAGGGAGAAACACTTAAAAAAATTTAATTTTGCATTTTTTTAGAGATGGACGAAAGCATATTATTGTAGATTGCGCATGGTTCTCTCGTTACGTTGTCTGCTCTTAATTCCCACCTTACGCTTACTGCACCTGAGTCTACCATACGCTCACTGCACTTGAGTCTCACTTTATGCTCACTGCACCTGAGTCTCACCTCACGCTCACTGCACCTGAGTCTCACCTCACGCTCACTGCACCTGAGTCTCACCTCACGCTCACTGCACCTGAGTCTCGCCTCACGCTCACTGCACCGAGTCTCACCTCACGCTCACTGCACCGGAGTCTCACTTCACACTCACTGCACCAGAGTCTCACCTCACACTCACTGCACCTGAGTCTCACCTCACACTCACTGCACCTGAGTCACCATACGCTCACTGCACCTGAGTCTAACCACACTGACTGTACCTGATTATCATCTCACACTTCCTTGCAGATTTACTTAAACGAAAAAAAAAATACGAGTCAGAGAAATCTTCCATATGTGAATCTTGCATACTTCCTGATTTTATGTAGATTATATCAGCGTACACAGAGATTTTTATAGCAAAATCGAGTCTTAAATCAAAGAGGTGCTCTGGTACCTCGCCTCACTTCAAAGCACAGTGTTATGTGACTTACACCAGCACTCACCAGGATGACACTCGCAGCTGTCGACTCTCAGATTCTTATTTACTTCTTGGTGTAGAGGGGCAGCAGGTGTAACGGGATTAGGCCAAAGAGCTTGGCAACCCGAGAATCGAACTCTAGTCCTTCCTTTTGTGTGAGTGCGTGCTTGCAACATGCCAGATATATGAAGACGGTTAACAGACACTAAACGCAAGGTCGTGGCCTTATTAGATGAAGGAAACTCAAGAGTTTCATCAAAGAAGATTGTGTTGCAAGGCTTGCATTACTGTACATGGTGTTGCATGACTTGCATCCCTGCAGATGGTGATGCAACAACATACTCTCCCTCGAAACGAAAACCCCACACGAACATACTCTCCCTCACCCACCTCCACCCCCACGAACATACTCTCCCTCACCCACCTTCAACACCACCAACATACTCCTCCTCACCCACCTCCACCACAATACCAACATACTCTCCCTCACCCACATCCTCCATCACCAACATACTCTCCCTCACCCACCTCCACCACCACCAACATACTCTCCCTCATCCACCTCCACCACTATACCAATATACTCTCCCTCACCCACCTCCAACACCAACAACATACTCTCCTTCACCAACCCCCACCACCATACTCTTTCTCACACATTTCCACCACAACCAACATATTCTCCCTCACCCACCTCCACCACCACCAACATACTTTCCCTCACTTCCACCACACCAACATACTCTCCGTCACCCACCACCACAACCAACATACTCTCCCTCACAAAAAACTACCAACATACTCCCTCAGTATCACTTCCAATCCCACAACCACCACAATACTGTATCATAACAATCACCACCACAATACTCTCCTTCACTCACTACAGCTACCAGAATATTTTCTCCACCACTGCTACCACAATGAACTCCCTCACTCACCACCACTACCACAATACACTCCCTCACTCACCACCACTATAACAATACACTCCCTCACTCACCACCACAATACACTCCCTCACTCACCACTATAACAATACACTCTCATTCACCACAACTACCACCACAATACACTTACCACAACTACCACCACAATACACTTACCACAACTACCACCACATTACACTCCCTCACTCACCACAACTACCAAAACAATACACTCCCTCATTCACCATAACTACCACCACAATACACTCCCTCACTCACTACAACTACCACCACAATACACTCCCTCACTCACTACAACTACCACCACAATACACTCCCTCCACCACAACTACCACCACAATACACTCCCTCACTCACCATAACTACCACCACAACTACCACAACAACTACCACCACAACTACCACCACAACTACCACCACAACTACCACTATAATACACTCACTCACCATACTTACCACCACAACTACCACCACAATACACTCCCTCACTCACCATAACTACCACCACAATACAATCCCTCACTCACCACAACTGCCACCACAATACACTCCCTCACTCACCACAACTACCACCACAATAAACTCCCTCACTCACCACAACTACCACCACAATACACCCCCTCACTCACCACAAATAAACTCCCTCACTCCCCACAACTACCACCACAATACACCCCCTCACTCACCATAACTACCACCCCAATACACTCCCTCACCACCACAACCACCACAATGCACGCCCTCACTCACCATAACTACCACCACAATACACTCCCTCACTCACCATCAATACCACCATACTATCACTAATCACTACGACCCCAAGTTTTACTAACATCGTTCAGTTCCTCACCACCGCCGCCACTACTACAACTGAACCACAACCACCATCACAACCTCCAACACCCCCCATCATCACTACCATTATCTCTACCACCACCACCATTACCACCACCATAGCCACTACTGCCATCACCTTCACCACCGCTATCCACCACCACCAACAAGACGACCACCGGGACCACAACTTCTACCACAAGTACTACCACTATACTCTAACATCCAACCATCACATCATCCATACTCTCCCTACCTACCTCCACCACAACCGCTATACTCTCCCTCCCTTACAACCTTTATACTCTCATACCTACCTCCCCCACAACCTCAATTGTTTCCCTACCTACGTACCTACCTCCATCACAACCTCTATACTCTCCCTACCTACCTCCCCCACATCCTCAATAGTCTGCCTACCTACCTCCATCACAACCTTTATACTCTCCCTACTTACCTCCCATACAACCTCCATTTTCTTCCTCTCAACCTTGCACCACTACCATTATTGTCTCCCAAGTTGCCTCCCATTACCAACATTATTCTCTCCATGAAAACCTCCTACCCCCACTAAGCTCTCCTAATAAAATCTTGGAGGAATAATTACTTGATCGATCATCCTTGGTTTGTGCGTTCTGCGAATGCGTGCGCTGGCTCACACTATTACTCTATCTCACACACACACACAGGGTATGTGTCTTATCGACAAGTGCCTTTGACAAAATGGTAACTACCATACACAATTTGAGAATAAGAAACGTGGAGGATAAAGTTTGTTTCAGCATATGGACACGACGGGAGAGAGAGAGAAAGAGAGGAGGCCATGTGCCAACAACATTGACCTACTACTAACCGCAAGTTCATCTGGCATAGGTGAAACTGAATGTGGTGGCCCCCTGGGTGCTAGCAGCCACACTGAGCTAATCTTCAAGGATCTTGTGGATGGAAGAACTGCGAATGAATGGCACGTGAAGCCAGACCTTAGAAGAGGGAATTTCAAGGGAATGAGGGAATATGTGAATACTGTGTAGTGGGAGAGAGAACAAGAAGGGAAGTCAACAAATGAAATGATGAAATGCTAGATGGAATGTGTTGGGAGGCAGATAACCTCAGAGTGGAAATGACAAAGTCATAGAGAGCCCTTGGTTCAACCAGAGATGCGGAGAGGCCAGAAAAGCATAAACGCATGCAAAAACTACAGAGAGCGAAGGACAGACTTGTCAGAAACGAATATGAATGGGTGAGGAGAGAAACTGAATGACAATCTGTGAATGACATTGTACCAAACTCCATGTCATAAATGTTTTATATAACCGACAAGTTGAAGAATGAGACACTTGTGCAACATTTGAGAATCTGTATGGATAAAACGTCTAGCCATCCAGTTGCTTCTTCAGTCTAATACAAAGAAGACAGGTAGAAGAGGAGGAGGAGGAGGAGCTTGAGATAATTAGTCCTTCTGTTTGAAGTCTATGTGTTCAGTCCATCAAACTTTAGGATTCATAGACTGAACACATCGACTCCAGGCTGAGGGACTGATTACCTCAAACTCCTTTTATTCTGCCTTTCTTCTTGTCTTCGTGTTATCCTCTCAATATGTGGTTAAGTGTTCAGTGACCATAATCCACTGACATAGGTGAACTCCGTGTTGAATAAGGACAATTGCTTAAGGGGGCAACTATATATGATACGTTTCTATAAAAAAATTGTAATATCTTACCATGCCTAAGAAATTTTGAAGTGACTCCCTTTTATGAGGAACATAGTACGTATATTCTGAATGGCTAAACTATTATAATTTTTAGATGCAGTTCCATCGTCCCACTATATAACCCAAAAATGGTGACTGAAGACAGACCAAAAGTTTAATTTCTGAGATTTACAGTTAAATTATATTTTCTAAACCTTATGATAAATTCTCTAAGCTAAGCTGAAAGATCAGTTCGTCTCACATGTTAGAAACGACCGCTGAATCCTCTAAGAATGTCTGCGTTCCTTTTGACCCCTTAACAGCAGCATGAATTATTTTTTGGAGCTTAGCAGGTATATTGCACATATCAAAAGCGTTTATGGTAAACGTAGTAATCGCATTCCTGGAAATACAAAGCCTGACATCTCCTTCACCTGCGTAACTAATAATAATATCCTTACACAGTTCCTCAATGTGGGGAAGCTGGTAAGGCATCGGACAACGTGATTTCATTCACTTTTCTTCAATCCTTTCAAATCCTCACCACTATCTGTTTTTGGACTTTTGGACTCCTCCACTAACCATTCTCAAGTAGAAGCGTATTCTTATGGCGCCTGGGAGAAATAAGAGCAGCCTCATAAGAATGAAAGAGTTTTAACTTCCCTGGATGAGCGCTGTAAGGCGATAACTCAACTGGTTTAGTAATATCTACATCCACGTCAGGAAAGTCAATGTTATAAACAATACCTTAGGGACATCTGAGAAAATGTCAAGATATCTTGCATTAAGGCTGCAATATCAGCCATTTGCGCTTCAGTTATGTTGGATATCAGCATAACTGCTGTCCGGCATTATATTTTAAACGCCTCTACAGAGGACAGACTCTCTGTGGTGTAAACTAGCCTGAGGCGCGTGAGGAACTTAAAGCTCCAGTGTGACCCCTAAATGTAAGGAAGCCTACCCTGGGATAGGCTTCTTGACTAGGAGACCTTCTTGACTTCCTGACCAGCAGATCTTCAGCTCAACTGCCGTTACCCAGTATTCGATTGATGCACACCCTCAGATGAGCCATTAGCTAGTTACAGTATGCAGGATTATGAATACCATAATGCCTCGTAATGCCACAAATATAAAAAAAATCAGTGAAGGGATACACAAATGATTTAAAGATGTCTTCTCGGTGGTAACAGGAGCACTAACTAGGTGTACATAATATGGGAAGAGGTAAATAAATTTTTCATGGAACTAATAGCTCAAAAGCAATTGAATTTGATATAGCATAGCATGGATTCTGAGGGAATGTGCAGAAGCATTTTCTGAATCACCATAGAAGATCTAAAACATAATTGACACATTACAGTTGTCAGAGGCCTGAGAGTCAATAAATGTGGTCCCTAAGTTATATTTAAGAAAGAAGACAAAGAGGAAGCATTAAGCTAGAAACCAATTACAGTAAACTGGATACCTAGGTAATGAAGAAGAAAATCTGAAGATTGGAAGAGTGATTGGAAAGAAGTAGTGTCATTAACAAAACTAGGTACATTTTCACAAATGACAGATAATGTATGTTGGAGTTCTATGACAAAGTAGTATAAAAATAAGGTAAATGATCGAGATAGATATAGGTAGATGGTATTTCCTTAAATTGCAAAAAGGCAGTTTGATGCTGCACGAAGACATATGAATGGGGCAAAAACTTCAGGTGCAGGCAGGAATAACAAGGAACGTACTTCATTGGATGAAATAGTACCTTATGAAAAGAAAGCAAAGAGTGATCGTCTGGCAAGAAATGTTTGAATGGGGAAGTGTAACGCGCAGAGTTTCTCCTCGGTTGATATAGGACCAGTGCAATTTTTGACTTATGTGAATGACATACCAGATGGGACTGAGTCAGACGTACCTTCCATGCCTAAACTACCTATTTCTCAAATCAATGGAGCCTGCTATATTTCAGGGACTATCTTTGCTTCTGGAAATAGACAGCATTATACTTAGCAGTCCAATGCACCTCCTGTGACTGCTTCACATTCTAACAATTCATCACACTCCAACGATTGTACTCACCTCACCTCTCCTTCCCGTATATATTCGTGCATTATTGTGATTTTTAGTTCATTTTTTAACTGGGTGGATCAGTGAGCAGAAGGCTTCAGCCATATCACCAGAAGTTGCAGCTAGCTGGTCATAAAGTGTCTAACACGCGCGTAATGAACACTTGTCCTGTTTCATGAGGAACAAAATACAGTCACCACCATATTTCTTGTACAACTTGGTAAAGAACTTAATCGATCGAAACATTTCAGTGCAAGTTCTTTCTGCAGATGTGTCTTTTCTTCACTATATATCGACTGTTGTAATGATGTTTTTAAACATACTATGACGCTTTTAATCATTTGTCCACAGAAAGCTGTACGTTGTTTGCTGTACATTATCAATTGTACATAATTTGTTGAACTCTGAACGAGAAAAGTGTGGAAACAGAATCAATTAACCGTGTTAATTAAAATAGTAGGTACGATAGGGCTTGTGGTGCCAGAAGAAGCATGTCCTCGTAATCAAAATCAGCATTTCACAGTGGCTAAGAATGTCGGATGTGTGATATTGACACGAAATTTAAAAAGTGATTTTTTCATTGCTTACTCTATAGAGTCCGCTCGTAGGTTACCACTTTTCTGCTCGATCTTCAAAAGCTTTATTGCTTCTACTTAGTCATCCTTGTATAAGCTGTAGATGTTAAATTTGTGTAAATAATAGACAATCTATCCTCATGTCGCCTTACAAAGCTAATCTAATGACTAGTTAATAATCCAGATCGGACTAAAACGCTTTCATAAGTTTCTTTCACCTATGTACTAAAAAAAAAATATACGCACTAAACCTTCTTTAGGAATACGCATTAAAACACCTAGATAAACAAAGTATCAAGACGCGATAAAACATCTAAATAATGAATATAACGTCGAGATGAAAGCTAACAGATAAAAACATAAAAGTGAGGTCCAAGGAGTCAGCTCTTAACACCATTACCTTCTCACGGCTTCGTACGGGACATAGATCTTCCACCGCCACTAAATCTTGCAGAAAATATCACCCAAGTTTCCAAGCCCGACCTTGCCTTAGTTGGCTCAAAACTTTCCACTCATTATTCTCTCTATCTACATCTCCCACCAGTGCACCTCTTATTTTTTTTTTCTCCCTTCCTCACTTCTCTTTTTATTGTCAATATCCTCTTCTCATTCTTCTTCCTATTATTCATATTCTTCATCATCATTTTCTTCCTCTTCCTCTTTGTATTATTATAATTAAATTATTTTTGTTACTGTTAAAATTATTTTCTTCGTTCATTTACTTTGTAATGCCTTGATCCTTTTATTCTGCTCCGTCGCCCTTCACTTTCCACTGCACTGCGTCCCTCACGCTGAAGCCATAACTCTTGTTCCTGCTTTACCTGATTTAAAATGTTTTCCAGCTTTTGAAATGTTTCTAAGAAACTTTTGAGTTTGTGACTTTTCTCTGAGCAATTGCTGCTTTTCTAATTAGTTTTCTAGTTTGTGGAGTAATATAGGACACGATCAGGCAATTTGTTTTCTCTCCTTAACCTTTCCTTAAAGACATTTTTCATGGATACCTCTTAATATATACAAACAGTATAAATATTAGTTAAAAAATTGAATGGAAAGGAAGTTTTAAAGCGATTAATTTGGAAAACAAGAAGTTAAAAATATTCTGGATGAAAAACAAGCTGCCAAATGAATAGTTGAAATAGTTTCTTCACAGTGTTGAACCACTGAGATGAAGGTAATGCACGACAAGCAATGAAAGTTGAAAAAATTATGATTTCGACTCAGGGAGGAGGGAGGACAGAACAAGCATTTCTCTGGAGAAACAGACATGGGCGTCGAACCGACAAGGAAAAGATATAGGTGTAACTATTACTCTAAATCTGTCCTCTGAAGCACTTCTAAAATGTAGAATTATTCCCACATACTTAGACACGTTTACAGCATTCTGTATCTTATATACGGAATGTATTGAATACAAAATGTATCCCCCCTCCCCTTTCCAAAGAGGTCCAGGAGCTGGATATCAACACCTGAAAGAAACCCAGAAGTAACTGTTCAACACTTTCATGAAACCTAAGAAGTAAAGCTTGTCAAACTTAAACGCCTAAGGAAAAGGTAAATTTTCATTTTTTTTTCAGATTTAGTGTCCATGAATTAGACACTTGGGTATCTTTATTGCGGAAATACTCCACAAACCATTGGCTTCCTCATTCCAATACATAAAAGAATTGTTATAGATCTAAAGGAGTTTGGGGTAATCAGTCCCTCAGCCTGCAATCGATGTGATCAGTCTATCATTCTTAATAAAAGTACAGCATATGTGCTGAGAAGGAGCTTATATACTGTAGATAGGTGAGGTGGAAATAAATGGTATAAAATACCGACACAATGGAAAAATGAATACATAAGCAGTGGGCGAAACGTTGTCAATAAAGGATCACGTTATACTGCTTACGTTTTTATTTTTCCAGATAGGTGAGGTGAAGCAGTCGCAGGCGGTGTTATCTTGGACGAGTCCACAGGCAGAAGTACGTCATATCTATAGGTTAAACAATATATGATTATCCACCTGTGGATTTGTCCAGGGTGACACCTCTTATGATAGCTTCACCTCAACAGCCTACAGTATATAAGCTCATTCTCAGTAAATATACTGTACTCCTATCAATAATGATGGACTGATCACATAGTCTCCAGGCTGAGGGACTGATTACCTCAAACTTCTTCAGATCTACAATTTTTTTTCTATGTGATGAACTGAGGAAGCCTCTGGTTGAAGAAACGTTTCAACAATAAAGATACCCAAGTGTTGCACAAGTTTCTAATTCAAATCCTGTGGGTTTTCTGAAACATTTATCAAGTTTTAGTGTTCTGCAATATTTTAAAAAAATAATAGTTTTTATCATGAACAACTGGCCAAGAGATTGTTGATATGTGCATTTTTATGATCTAAAATTGTCAAATTCCACACACCATAAAAGACTAAATTTTAATTTTAATTTTTTTCTAGAAGTTATAATAAAAATTAATTTCTCCTATATGGCAAAAATATATTGTTCAACAACGATTAGTATGAGCCACCCTTTTTCGTAGTAAATTTAAAATACTGACACTTGCTTAATGCCAATAAAACTTAGACCCTCCCAAAACATTATAAGTTTTAAGCTGAAATAAAACTTAGACCCTCCCAAAACATTGAAAGTTTTAAGCTAAAATAAAAGGGCCTAAAATAAGTGGAATTAGTGGAAGGTTCCAGTAATTCCTATACACCAGTAATAAGAGGAACAAGGTATTAAGAAGAAACATTCTTTTTATTATTCTCAAACTTAGTCCAGAATTTCTGTAATGAAATTTGCAAACTGGAACCTGGATAGGCCAAGAGCGCTTAACTGAAGTTTGAAGTTGATCAGCAGTCATTCTCCAAAACATAAACCAATAATTCCCGCTAATTATGCCTTTTGAAGTGATATGTTTACACACTCACACACATACACACACACACAAGGAGATTGACTGGGAAACCCTAGAGCCTCATGGGAATCCAGAGACATGGAGAGCCTAGATTATGGACGTGGTACTGGAAAACCACATGCATCAACATGTTAGGAAAACTACCAGAGAGAGAGGTGAGGATGAACCAGCAAAACTGGACCTAGTATTCACCTTGAGTAGTTCGGACATAGAGGATATCACTTACAAAAGGCCCCTTGGAGCTAGTGACCATGTGGTTCTGTGCTTTGAATACATTGAGCTACAAGTGGAGAGGGTAGAAGGAATAGGACGAGAAAAGTCAAACTTCAAAAGGGGCGACTACACAGACATGAGGAACTTCTGCAAGACGTTCAGTGGGAGAGAGAATTGGCAGGAACACCAGTAAAATAAATGATGGACTATGTGACAACAAATACAAGGAGGCAGAGGACAGGGTTGTTCCCAAGGGCAACAGAAATAATGGGAAGACCAGAACAAGTCCTTGGTTCACTCAAAAGTGTAGTGAGACAAAAACTAAGTTCACTAGAGAATGGAAAAAGTACTGAAGACTAAAGATCCATGAAACTACAGAGATTAGCTTAAGAGCCAGAAAAGAATGACCACAGATAAGAAGAAGAGGCTCAGCTCACACAACCGAGGAGGAGGTGAAGAAGCTGCTATATGAACTTGATACCTCAAAGGCGATGGGACCAGACATCTCTCCGTGCGTCTAAAGAGAGGGAACAGAGATCCTGTGTGTGCCACTAACAAAAATCTTCAACACATCCTTTTAAACTGGGCAACTACCTGAGGTATGGAAGATGGCAAATATAATCCCAATTTTTAAAAGAAAGGAGACATATACGAGGCATTAAACTATAGATCTGTGTCACTGACGTATATAGTATGCAAAGTCATGGAGAAGATTATCAGGAGAGTGTTGGAGAACCTAGAAAGAAACAAGCTTATACACGACAACCAGCACGGTTTCAGGGAAGGAAAATCCTGTTTCACAAACCTACTGGAGTTTTATGACAAGGTAACTGAAATACGACACGAGTGATTGGTGAATTTATTGCATTTTCTTGGACTGCAAGAAGACCTTCAACACAGTTCCTCACAAGAGGTTAATGCAAAAGCTAGAGGATCAGGCACGCATATCAGGAAAAGCACTGCAATGGATCAGAGAATACCTGAACGAGAGGCAACAAGGAGTCATGGTACGTGATGAGGTGTCAGAGTGGGCGCCTGTGACGAGCGGGGTTCCACATGCGTCAGTCCTAGAACTGTGCCGCTTTTGGAATATGAATGATGGGAAGGGATGGACTCAGAAGTGTCCCTGTTTGCAGATGATGTGAAGTAATGAGGAGAATTAAATCGGATAAGGATCAGGCAGGACTACAAATGACCTAGACAGGCTACAAGCCTGGTCCAGCAGCTGGCTCCTTGAATTTAACCCCGCCAAATGCAAAGTCATGAAGATCGGGGAAGGGCAAAGAAGACCGCAGAGTATACTCTAAGTGGCCAAAGACTGCAAACCTCACTCAAGAAAAAAGATGTTGGGGTGAGTATAATACAGAGTACATCTCCTGAGGCACACATCAACCAGAAACTGCTGCAGCATATGTGCGCCTGGCAAACCTAAGAATAGACTTCCGATACCTCAGTAAGTAATCATTCGAGACACTGCACACTATGTACGTCAGGCCCATATTGGAGTAAGCGGCACCAGTTTGGAATCCATACCTGGTCAAGCACGTCAAGAAATTATCTCAAGTGCAAAGTTTTGCAGCAAGACTAGTCCCAGAGCTAAGGGGATTGTTCTACGAAGAAAGGTAAAAGAAAATCGGCCTGACGACACTGGTGGACAGGAGGGTTACGAGAGACATGATAACGACATATAAAATACTGTGAGGAATTGAAGGGTTGGATAAAGACAGGATGTTCCAGAGATGGAACACAGAAACAAGGGGTCACATTTGGAAGGTCAAGACTCAGATGAGTCAAAGAGATGTTAGGAAATATTTCTTTAGTCATAGAGTTGTCAGGAAGTGAATAGTCTGGCAATGATATATTGAAGTCAGTAACCATACAGAGGTTTAAGACGAGGTATGATAAAACTCATGGAGCAGGGAGAGAGAGAACTAATAGCGATCAGTGAAGAGCGGGACCAGGAGCTATGTCTCGACTCCTGCAACCACAAATAAGTGAGCAAATAGATGAGCACACACACACGGTTAAAACTTTATTGAAACTTTCTACGGTTCGATACATCGTCGACGCTGTTTCTAAGCCACTAAGTTGAGGCATTCAAGTTATTACACGAAAATTTAAACTTAGTGAAAGAAAAAAGAAACTTTCCACCTACACTGTTCAGTAAGACTCGACTCTCTATGTACGATAGACTATGTACGATAGACTATGTACGATAGACTATGTACGATAGACTATGTACGATAGACTATGTACGATAGACTATGTACGATAGACTATGTACGATAGACTAGCCTTGAAAGTTTAAAGCCGATCAAAGAGGTAATCTGAATTCATTGCATGGAAACCTCTATTACATTTTGGTCTATGAAATTCGGATATTCTCTTCTTCAGAGTTCCTTTACAATCCGAGAGTCCGATCCGAGGAGGAGGATCACATAATAACAAAAATATGTAAAGAGGTCTGAGAGCCACTATCGGTATCTACCTTGAAGGACATTTACCTAGAGTGGAAATTTGTATCTTCCTCCAAGATTTATATGTGATAAAGGGAAAATGAATTTTTTGATCAGCTTCAAAACTTTCAACACAAATCTTCATCTTTTTTGTTGTGTCGTTGCTAATTTGCTAATTTCTGAATTAAAAAAAGCATAATGGAAACTGTGTTAACATTTCAAAATGTCTCTTCAATTTGACTTGAAACTTCATGCTTGTTTATCCTTAGTGCGAGGTTCACATTGTTACCGAACCGTAAATTTACTAATTCAATTTCATTTAAAAAACTAAGTGTTATCACTGGAGAACGTCACTTTAGAAGGATTTCAAATCTAAAACACTGATGTATCTCATCGAGTTCAAAATCCAGAACAGTTTTTCAGGTTGCAGATACAAATTTTTTAACATAATTATAAAACCGGGAAATTTTAGGTTATTTACAATTACTGGAGATTTCCTCTATAAGCTGTAGAGATTTCGATACTGATGTATTCTGAAGGAGGGGTGAAGAAATTTGCAGTTGGGAGGGGCATCTGACCTGTATTGTCGTCGTGCCTCTGGCAAGACAGTGATGGTGTAGGGTGATGCTAATTAACATTAAATGTTAACGTTTTCTCGCCTCCCCTTTCCCTGGGTCCCGTGGGCGGTTGCAATATAATTGCCAGTGACTTCTATATCACTGACAATATATTTATGTTTGTAAAGTTACTGATATCATAGCGGGGTGTAGCCGAATTTTTAATTATTGCCACGTTAATTTTGTTTAGGTTATTGCAATATCAATGTTTGTGGGATTTTTCTAATGCTATAATATTCATCCTTTTGGCTGTGGGTGCTGGTGTGCCTGGAGGCACTTCCGGTATCCTCCTCTCTCTCTCTTCCTCCCTCACTCCATGTGAAGACGTCCTATGGGAACGTACATACGTGGACATCCTCCTCTTTTCTGCAATTTTGCAAGTTCCTGATGATGTGTTGATTGCAAAACGAAAGGCCTAGAGCTATCATTCTACTCCCCTCGTGGTTGTTTTGCATCCTGTATCGCTTGGTTTGCGATATTTACATTGTGTGTGTGTGTGTGTTATATATATATATATATATATATATATATATATATATATATATATATATATATATATATATATCACCACAAAACCACACACACACACACACACACACACACACACAGAAGGAAAGAGGAGTGATTGGTGGAATGATGAAGTAAAGGGTGTGATGAAAAATAAAAAGGTAGCTTATGAGAGGTTTTTACAAAGGAGAAGTGATATAAGAAAAGTAGTGTATATGGAGAATAAAAGAAAAGTGAAGAGCGTGGTGAAAGAGTGCAAAAGGAGAGCAAATAATAGAGTTGGAGAGGCACTGTCAAGAAATTTTGCTGAGAATAAGAAATAAAATTGGAGATAAACAAGTTAAGAAAGCCTAGGGAATAAGTGGATATGTCAGTTAAAAACAGAGTAGGGGAGTTAGTAGATGGGGAGCTGGAGGTATTGGGTAGATGGTGGGAATATTTTGAGGAAACTTTTAAATGTCGATGAAGAAAGGGAGGCGGTAATTTCATGTACTGGCCAGGGAGGTACAACATCGTTTAGGAGTGAAGAAGAGCAGGATGTGAGTGTGGGGGAGGTGCGTGAGGCATTACGTAGAATGAAAGGGGGTAAAGCAGCTGGAACTGACGGGGTCATGACAAATGTTAAAAACAGGGGGATATAGTGTTGGAGTGGTTGGTGTTCTTTTTTAATAAATGCATTAAAGTGGGGAAGGTAATTAGGGATTGGCAGAGAGCGTGCATAGTTCCTTTATATAAAGGGAAGAGGGACAAAAAGATTGTAAAAATTATAGGGGAATACGTTTACTGAGTATACCAGGTAAAGTGTACGGTAGGTTATTATTGGAATAATTAGAGTTAAGACAGAGAATAAGATTGCAAATGAGCAAGGGGGCTTTAGAGTGGGTAGAGGATGTGTAGATCAAGTGTTTACTTTGAAGCATATGTGTGAACAGTATTTAGATGAATGTAAAAAGTTTTCATTTCATTTATGGATTAAGAAAAGGCATTTGATAGAATGAATAGGGAAGCAATGTGGTAAATGTTGCAAATGTATGGAATTTGCAATAAGTTACTAAATACTGTAATTGTTTTTATAAGGATAGTGAGGCTCAGGTTAGGGTGTGTAGGAGTGAGGGAGATTACTTCCCGATAAAGGTAGGTCTTAGACAGGGATGTGTAATGTCACTATGGCTGTTTAATATATTTATAGATGGGGTTATAATAGAAGTAAATGCTAGGGTGTTGGGGAGAGGGTGTTATTAAATTATGGGGAATCAAATACAAAATGGGAGTTGACAGTTACTTTTTTGGTGATGATACTGTGCTTTTGGGAAATTCTAAAGAAAAGTTGCAAAGGTTAGTGGACGAATTTGGGAGGGTGTGTAAAGGTAGAAAGTTGAAAGTGAAAATAGATAAGAGTAAAGTGATGAGGGTATTAAACGATTTAGATGAGGTTAACCATAGAATTGATGAAGGAAAAAAGGTGAATGGTGCCTTGAGGCATTTGTGCAGACAAAAACGTTATCCATGGAGGCAAAGAAGGGAATGAATGAAAGTATAGTGGAACCAACACTCTTATATGGGTGTGAAGCATGGGTTGTAAATGCTGCAGCATTTACAACCCAATGTGTGGTGTAAATATTATGCAGAAAATACGGAGTGTGGAAATTAGGAGGAGGTGTGGATTAGTCAGAGGGCTGAAGAGGGTTTGTTGAGGTGGTTTGGTCATTTAGAGAGAATAGAACAAATTAGAATGACTTGGAGAGCATATAAATCTGTAGGGAAGGAAGACTGGGTAGGGGTCGTCATCAAAAAGGTTGGATGGAGGGGGTAAAGGCGGTTTTGTGGGCTAGGGGCTTGGACTTCCAGCAAGCATGTGTGAACTTGTTAGATAGGAGTGAATGGAGAAGAATGGTTTTTGGGATCCGACGAGGGTCCCAAAATTAGTGTCCCCACTAGTAGGCGCGAAACTTAACCCATATCCCAATGCTGTCTGCTGGTCACGAGTAAGTTCAACACTCGACAGATTGATAGCGAAGTCCGGGTTATCATGTTGGGGACATCCACATTGTGCTGTGACATTGGTTAGTTTCCTAGCATGTAAACATTCCGTTCTCCGTTTCATTATTCTCAATCCCCTGTAAATGCAATAAAGTAAATAATCTTGCCACTCGGGTGGTACCATGTTGAAAAACTTTTGTTTGAATTTTTAACTTTAATAAATAAAAATTTCCGTTCGTGTTTAAGCAGAACAATATTCTTAATAATCACTAACATGAGGAGTTGATTAAATGGGGTCGACGACAGATTAACCAACCTGTTTTGTAGAAGCGATTTCTGTAATACCTGTTCACTTAGGCACTTCCTTAAAAATACTAATTTCATAGACGCTTTGTGGACCTTATGAAGTAGAGATTTATAAGAGGAAACAACAAAGGAAGAGGAAGGAAAAAGTCTAGATAATTGGGCTAAGATTTGGCAAGTGGTTTTCATATTATGCAAATATCGCAAACCAAGCGATACAGGATGCAAAACAACCACGGGGGGAGTAGAATGATAGCACTAGGCTTTTCGTGTTGCATTCAACACATCATCAGGAGCTTGCAAAATAGCAGAAAAAAGGAGGATGTCCAAGCAAGTACGTTCCCAAAGGACTTCTTCATTGGACTGAGTGAATGAGGGAAACAGAGAGAGAGAGAGAAAGAGAGAGAGAAGTGATAGATATATAAGGGTACAGGAAGTGCCCCCAGGCACAGCAGCGCCCAAAGCCAGATGGATGAATATTATAGCATTAAAAAATCCCATAAACATTGATATTGTAATAACCTAAACGAAATTAACGTGGCAATAATTAAAAATTCGGTATGGTATCAGTAACTTTACATATATAAATATATTGTCAGTGATACAGAAGTCACTGGCAATTAATATATATATATATATATATATATATATATATATTATATATATATATATATATATATATTTTATATATATATATATTATATATATATATATATATATATATATATATATATATATATATATATATATATATAGACAACAACCACCCAGGGAGGTACTACCGTCCTGCCAAGAGACTGTGAAACAGAAACCTTAAACTGTTTTACATGATGGTAGGATTGCTGGTGCCTTTTTTCTGTCTCATAAACACACTGGGTAACAGGTATATCTAGCTAGTTCTACTTACACTTTAGGTCACACTACACAGGCATGCACATGCATATATATACATACACACATCTAGGTTTTTCTTCTTTTTCTTAATAGCTCTTGTTCTTTTTATTTTCTCTATTGTCCATGGGAAAGTGGAAAAGAATCTTTCCTCCGTAAGCCATGCGTGTCGTACGAAGCGACTAAAATGCCGGGAGCAATGGGCTAGTAACCCCTTCTCCTGTGCACATTTACTAAAAAAGAGAAGAAAAACTTTTAAAACTGGGATGTTTGAATGTGCGTGGATGTAGTGCTGATGATAAGAAAGAGATGATTGCTGATGTTATGAATGAAAAGAAGTTGGATGTCGTGGCCCTAAGCGAAACAAAGCTGAAGGGGGTAGGCGAGTTTCAGTGGGGAGAAATAAATGGGATTAAGTCAGGTGTATCTGAGAGAGTTGGAGCTAAGGAAGGGGTAGCAATAATGTTGAAGGATCATTTATGGAAGGAGAAGAGGAATATAAATGTGTAAATTCAAGGAAAAGTGGATCATAATAAGCGTGTATGCACCTGGAGAAGAGAGGAGTGTAGAGGAGAGAGAGAGATTTTGGGAGATGTTAAACGAATGTATAAGAACTTTTGAACCAAGTGAGAGAGTAATTGTGGTAGGGGACCTAAATGCTAAAGTAGGAGAAACATGTAGAGAGGGTGTGGTAGGTAAGTTTGGGATGCCAGGTGTAAATGATAAGGGAGCCCTTTGATTGAACTTTGTATAGAAAGGGGTTTAGTTATAGTAATCCATATTTTAAGAAAAAGAGGATAATGTATACAAGATATGATGTAGGGAGTAATGACAGTAGTTTGTTGGACTAGTATTGGTAGATAAAAGACTGTTGAGTAGACTTCAGGATGTACATGTTTATAGAGGGCCACTGATATATCAGATCACTTTTTAGTTATAGCTACAGTGAGAGTAAAAGGTAGATGGAATACAAGGAAAATAGAAGCAGTAAGTAAGAGAGAGGTGAAGGTTTATAAACTAAAAGAGGAGGCAGTTAGGGTAAGATATAAACAACTATTGGAGGATAGATGGGCTAGTGAGACTGTAGGCAATGGGGTCGAAGATGTAAGGGGTAGATTTAAAAATGTAGTGTTAGAGTGTTCAGCAGAAGTTTGTGGTTACAGGAAAGTGGGTGCGGTAGGGAAGAAGAGCGATTGGTGAAATGATGATGTGAAGAGAGTAGTAAGGGAGAAAAAGTTAGCATATGAGAGGTTTTTACAAAGTAGAAGTGATGCAAGGAGGGAAGAGTATATGGAAAGAAAAAGAGAGGTTAAAAGAGTGGTGAAGCAATGTAAAAAGAAAGCAAATGAGAGAGTGGGTGAGATGTTATCAACAAATTTTGTTGAAAATAAGAAAAAGTTTTTGAGTGAAATTAATAAGTTGAGGAAGCCTAGGGAACAAATGGATTTGACAGTTAAAAATAGGAGATGAGAGTTATTAAATGGAGAGTTAGAGGTATCGGGAAGATGGAGGGAATATTTTGAGGAGTTGTTAAATGTTGATGAAGACAGGGAAGCTGTGATTTCGTGTATAGGGCAAGAAGGAATAACATCTTGTAGGAGTGTGGAAGAGCCAGTTGTGAGTGTGGGGGAAGTTCGTGAGGCAGTGGGTAGAATGAAAGGGGGTAAGGCAGCTGGGATTGATGGGATAAAGATACAAATGTTAAAAGCAGGTGGGGATATAATTTTGGAGTGGTTGGTGCTATTATTTAATAAATGTATGGAAGAGGGTAAGGTACCTAGGGATTGGCAGAGAGCGTGTATTGTTCCTTTGTATAAAAGCAAAGGGGACAAAAG
>WNWK01012053.1:45000-61499 GCA_009830355.1 Cherax destructor
AAACCTAGAAATGACCTGACCTGTCCTAACCCTAATTTTACTTGACCTGACAACCTAGAAACTACCTAACCTGTCCTAACCTCAATTGAACTTGACCTGAGAACCTATAAACAACCTGACCTGTCCTAACCTTAATTATACTTGGCCTGATGACCTAGAAATGACCTGACCTGTCTTAACCCTAAACTTGACCTGATGACATAGAAACAACCTGACCTGTCCTAACCTTAATTATACTTGGCTTGACAACCTAGAAATAACCTGACCTGTCCTAACCCTAAACTTGACCTGACGACCTAGAAACAACCTGACCTGCCCTAACCCTAATTAGACTTGACCTGACAACTCAGGAACGACCTGAGTTGTCAGATCGAATACTCTACTTTGCGGCGACTCGTAAAGACGTTAAAATTAACTACAAATATGAGTGTCCAGCTGCAAAACGATCGATTAAATGAGATATTCTCACATCAATTGCTGGAAATTGTGAACAGAAAGGTGCTGGTTGATCTGACCTCAGGACGAATTTCATTGCCTCATAACTTCTGCAATTTAGTGACGTCAAAAGAAAAATTGGTTGAAAAAGTATTTCCCAATATTCAAACCAATTATAAGAATCACGATTGGCTGAGTGAACTAGCTATTCTTGCGGCCAAGAACAAAGACGTCTACGAACTTAACAATATTATTCAGTCACATACAAGTCCGTCGACACTGTTGTGGAAGAAGATGAAGCGGTTAATTATCCAACAGAATTTTTGAATTCACTCTATCTGCCAGGGATGCCACCGCACGTACTACAATTGAAAATCAGCGTGCCAATTATCATGTTGCGAAATATCAACAAACCAAAGCTTTGCAACGGCACGCGGCTTGCAGTAAAAAAAATAATGAGCAAAATCATAGAAGCAACAATCTTGACAGGACATTTCAAAGGTGAAGATGTCCTCATTCCTCGCATTCCTATAACTCCAATGGATATGTCATTTCAATATAAGAGATTGCAATTCCCAAATCGATTGGCGTTTGCAATCACCATCAACAATGTTCAGGTCCAATCTTTAGAATTGTGCAGTTTAGATCTAGACACGGATTGCTTCTCACATGGACAATTATATGATGTGTGTTCTAGAGTCGGCAAACCAGACAATCTCTATATCTGCACAGACAATGGAACAACAAAAAATATTTTATACCCACAAGCATTGTGTAATTAAACATATTAGAAACGTGCGATCTCTCTTTTCTTTCTTTTCCATTTAACCAGACTGAGCCACAGCAACGCGTGGCCGGGTACAGCTAGTATATATATATATATATATATATATATATATATATATATATATATATATATATATATATATATATATATATATATATATATATATATATATATATATTGTAACCACGAACGAATGGTATTTAATCAATAACAACACTGCGACTAGCCAAGGACTTGAACCCATGTCGTTTTGGTCCGTCTCATGGTGAGAGAAAATCACAAAAATTTGTTCCCAGTAATGATCCTTGTGGAACCCCACTAGTCACATGCGCCTTTCCCAATGCCTCGTCTCAGACAATATCTTACTCTTTCTTAATACTTCATACCTGTTATAACTGCCTGCTCTATTTACTGACCAGTCATTTGTGCGGTGCATTGTCAAAATCCTTCTTACGGTCCAGAAATATAAAATCTACCCAACTCTCTCACGCTTTACTTTTGCTACCTTGTCGTAGAACTCTTGTATCTCTGTAAGACATCAGTTATCATATCTATCTCCGTGGTGGCTACTGTTTATGAATACGCTCGTTTCCGGGTACTCCACCACTTTCAATTTATAATTTTCTCCTCAACCTTAAATACTAAATTAGTCATTAATACTGTCTAGGGATTCATTAGATTTCCACATCTTGAAGGTTTCCGAGCCCAGTCAGGCCTCAAAATTGTTGACATCGCCTCTATCCAACAGCGGATCTCATTCATCCTAGGTTAAATAATCAAAAAGCCTTAACTCCTTCTTAAGGGAAGTGAGGAGTTGAATTTTGAAACAGTGTAGTTCAAGAAGTTTGGAGTGGGTGGTTCCCAGTTACTCGTAATTAAGAATAATGATTGTCTGGACAAATTTAAAAATTCACAAAAATACGAATACCACAAGCCATACCAGTAAAATGGACTAAGAAATGGCCAATCAATAATTTACACACCTTTTTTCAGTTAACCTGTATCGATTGATTTGTTGAAAATTGAGACTAGGGTCTCATACAATGCTTCCGGTCTCTCTCTCAAGACCCAGAGAGATATCTGGTCCCTTAGTATTCATGGATTCTTGCTCGCACAGTTGTTTCCTCACCATCTCACCTGTTCATAGGGAAACTTTGATCATAAATAGACTGGGAAAGTCTGGAGGCACACGGAGGACCGGAAACATGGAAAACTTCAAGAGTAAAGAATGTCAGGGACGCAACTAGCGAGAGGAAGATGGAGGCAACGACCTAGCTTAAGAGGACCTTGTGTTCACCCTAAGTAGGTTCAATATAGGAGAAATTTTATAAAAGGGACGTCTCAATACCACTCAACATCCTGGAGGTCATGCCACTCAACATCCTGGAGGTCATGCTACTCACAACGCCCTGGAGGTCATGCCACTCACTACATCATGGAGGTCATGCCACTCACAACATCCTGGAGGTCATGCCACTCACAACATCCTGGAGGTCATGCCACTCACAACATCCTGGAGGTCATGCCACTCAGGTCAACTATCCTGGATGCATCAAATAGGTCATCCACTCACAACATCCTGGAGGTCATGCCACTCAACATCCTGGAGGTCATGCACTCACAACACCTCTTGGAGGTCATGCCACTCACACATCCTGGAGTAATGCCACTCACGACATCCTGGAGGTCATGCTACTCAACATCCTGGAGGTCATGCCACTCACAACATCCTGGAGGTCATGCTACTTACAACGTCATGGAGGTCATGCCACTCACTACATCATGGATGGCATGCCACTCAACTTCCTGGATGTCATGCCACTCATAACATCCTGGAGGTCATGCCACTCACAACATCCTGGAGGTCATGCACTCACATCCTGGAGGTCATGCCACTCAACATCCTGGAGGTCATGCCACTCACAACATCCTGGAGTTCATGCACTACAACTCCTGGAGGTCATGCACTCACAACATCCTGGAGGTCATGCACTCAACTCCTGGAGTCATGCACTCAAACATCCTGGAGGTCATGCCACTCACATCCTGGAGGTCATGCACTCACAACATCCTGGAGTTCATGACACTCACAACATCCTGGAGGTCATGACACTCACAACATCCTGGAGGTCATGACACTCACAACATCCTGGAGGTCATGACACTCACAACATCCTGGAGGTCATGACACTCACAACATCCTGGAGGTCATGACACTCACAACATCCTGGAGGTCATGACACTCACAACATCCTGGAGGTCATGCTACTCACAACATCCTGGAGGTCATGCTACTCACAACATCCTGGAGGTCATGTCACTCACAACATCCTGAGGTCATGCTACTCACAACATCCTGGAGGTCGTGTCACTCACAACATCCTGGAGGTCATGTCACTCACAACATCCTGGAGGTCATGTCACTCACAACATCCTGGAGGTCATGCTACTCACAACATCCTGGAGGTCATGCTACTCACAACATCCTGGAGGTCATGCCACTCACAACATCCTTTGAGGTCATGCCACTCACAACATCCTGGAGGTCATGCCACTCACACATCCTGGAGGTCATGTCACTCACAATAACCTGGAGATCATGGCATTCCTCTAATACTGAGAATTTATTTAATTCAAATGTATTATATTACTAAAAACTTCACAGTAGTCTGTCAGGCCTGAGTTCAGGCAGATATTATCACCAGACATATGTAACATTGATATATGTTAGTTAGTTAGTTCGTGTGTGTGTGTGTGTTTGTTTGTGTGTTTGTTTATGTGTGTGTTTGTGTGTGTGTTTCTTTATGTGTGTGTTTAATTATGTGTGTGTTTGTTTATGTTTGTGTGTGTGTGTGTACTCAACTAGTTGTACTCACCTAGTTGTGGTTGCAGGGGTCGATTCATAGTTCCTGGCCCCGCCTCTTCACTGGCCGCCACTGGGTCACTCTCAACTCGCCATGAGCCTTATCATACCTCTTCTTGAAGCGATGAATGGATCTTGCCTCCACTACATCACTTTCCAAGCTATTCCACTTCCTGACCACTCTGTGACTGAAGAAATACTTCCTTACATCCCTGTGATTCATCTGAGTCTTCAACTTCCAACTATGCCCCCTTGTTGCTGTGTCCCATCTCAGGAACATTGTCTCTGTCCACTTTGTCAATTCCTCTCAGTATTTTATATGTCGTTATCATGTCCCCCTTTCTCTCCTGTCCTCCAGTGTCGTCAGGTCGATTTTCCTTAACTTCTCCTCGTAGGACATACGCCTTATCTCCGGGACTAGTCTTGTTGCAAACCTTTGCACTTTCTCTAGCTTCTTTGTGCTTGGCTAGGTGTGGGTTCCAAACAGGTGCTGCATACTCCAGTATGGGCCTAACGTACACAGTGTACAGGGTTCTGAACGATTCCTTATTAAGATGTCGAAATGCTGTTCTTATGTTTGCTAGGCGCCCGTATGCTGCAGCAGTTATTTGGTTGATGTGCGCCTCATGAGATATGCCTGGTGTTATACTCACCCCAAGATCTTTTTCTTTGAGTGAGGTTTGTAGTCTCTTGCCCTCTAGACTGTACTCCGTCTTCGGTCTTCTTTGCCCCTCCCCAATCTTTATGACTTTGCACTTGGTGGGGTTGAACTCCAGGAGCCAATTTCTGGACCAGTCCTGCAGCCTGTCCAGATCCCTTTGTAGTTCTGCCTGGTCCTCATCCGATTGGATTCTTCTCATCAACTTTACATCATCTGCAAACAGGGACACTTCGGAGGCTATTCCTTCCGTCATGTCGTTTACAAATACCAGAAACAGCACCGGCCCTAGGACTGACCCCTGTGGAACCCCACACGTCTTTGGCGCCCACTCTGACACCTCGCCACGAACCATGACTCGCTGCTGTCTTCCTGACAGGTATTACCTGATCCATTGGAGTGCCTTCCCTGTTATCCCTGCCTGGTCCTCCAGCTTCTGCACTAATTTCTTGTGTGGAACTGTGTCAAATGCCTTCTTACACTCCAAGAAAATGCAATCTACCCACCCCTCTCTCACTTGTCTTACTTTTGTCACCCTGTCATAGAACTCCAGTAGGTTTGTGACAGAGGATTTCCCGTCTCTGAAACCGTGTTGGCTGTCGTTGATAAGCTCATTCCTTTCTAGGTGTTCCACCACTCTTCTCCTGATAATCTTCTCCATGACTTTGCATACTATTTATGTCAGTGACACTGGTCTGGGTGTTTGTGTGTGTATGTTTGTGTGTGTGTGTGTTTGTTTGTGTGAGTGTACGCGCATGTGTGTGTGCGCATGTGTGCGCGCGCGTGTGTGTGTGTGTGTATTAGTTTTGTAATTACCACAGTACAGATCAATTACTACGCCCTCCTCCGGGTCATTCCCTGCCTTCCTCCACCCCCAGCCCAACCACTGCTCCGCACGTTCAGGAAATTAATTTCTGCCGTTCAGAAATACGTCCATTTACATGCAACAACAGACCTCGCTCATATTATCCCTGGACAATCCAAAAAGTTGTAAATTTCCTCCGATGAAACAAATAGATCGCGTCAGACGGAAGCTTAATTTCCCGTACTGCTTTGTTTCCCAGCCTTTGTTTCTTATTTCTTCCCCTCCAGACTAGATTCAGACGTCGGGAACTGTGTACTTGTGGTGTTGTGTCTCACTTAATATTCAAAAGGTGAATTTGGTTTTGAGACATCTGAGGTGAATGTGTGTCGTAATATGTAAGGATGTGAGTTTGTCTTGTGACATGAGATGGTGTGAGTTTGTCTTGTGACATCTGATGGGGTGAGTTTGTCTTGTGACATCTGATGGTGCGAGTTTGTCTTGTGACATCTGATGGTGCGAGTTTGTCTTGTGACATCTGATGGTGCGAGTTTGTCTTGTGACATCTGATGGTGCGAGTTTGTCTTGTGACATCTGATGGTGCGAGTTTGTCTTGTGACATCTGATGGTGCGAGTTTGTCTTGTGACATCTGATGGTGTGAGTTTGTCTTGTGACATCTGATGGTGTGAGTTTGTCTCGTGACATCAGATGGTGTGAGTTTGTCTTGTGACATGAGATGGTGTGAGTTTGTCTTGTGACATGAGATGGTGTGAGTTTGTCTTGTGACATGAGATGGTGTGAGTTTGTCTTGTGACATGAGATGGTGTGAGTTTGTCTTGTGACATGAGATGGTGTGAGTTTGTCTTGTGACATGAGATGGTGTGAGTTTGTCTTGTGACATCTGATTGTGTGAGTTTGTCTCGTGACATCTGATGGTGTGAGTTTGTCTCGTGACATCAGATGGTGCGAGTTTGTCTCGTGACATCAGATGGTGCGAGTTTGTCTCGTGACATCAGATGGTGCGAGTTTGTCTCGTGACATCAGATGGTGTGAGTTTAACTAAAGGTTTCAAATTAAATAGTATTGTTTAAAAATGTATATTACCCTCATTGTTTTGCTGGCTGCTTCTTCTAATTCCTTCATTGTAATCATTTCCTGCCACTTCTTTTCCTTTCCTATTATCTTCTCTGGGATCTCTTTTATTTGCTTCTTCGTCTTCCCCAAACATTTATGTTCCACACTTGCATTTCTCTATCCACTCATCTTTCTTCTCTTTTTCCGACCTCCTCCTCCTCAAAGTTCCCACTAGTTTTCTTCTTCTCCTCCTACTCTTCCTGCTGCTTACAATTTCTCATCTTCCAGCCTTCTCCTCTACCATATCCATTCTTCTCTTCCTCCTTATTGAACCTCTCACAAACTTCTCCTCATCTAAAAGTCTCCACCTCATCCCCTCTGCTTTTCCTCCACCTCCTCCATTCTCCTGCTCTTCTTGCTACTCCTACTTACCCCCACCTCCCCTTTAACCTCCTCCTGCAATCCTCTCTTCCTTCTACTCGTCCTCTTCCTCCTTCACCTCATACTTCCCTTCCTCTTCTTCCATCTCCTTCTATTGGACCTCCTCCTTCTTCCTCCTGCTCAAGCTCCTACTGTTTTCGCTGCTGCTGCTGGTATTACTGCTCCTCCTCTTCCTCTTCTTCCTGCTGTTGCTGCTTCAACTTCTTCTCCATTCTCCCTTCCCCTCCTCCTCCTCCTCCTCTTCCTTCTTTAGCTCCCTTCAATTTCCTTCTCTAATATCATCTTTCTTCTCCTCCTCTAATCTCCTCTTCCTACTCTCCCTTCTCATCCTGCTCCTCCTCTTCCTCTTTTTTCTCATATCCCTCCTTCTCTTCTATATTTTCTTCCTTCTCTTTTTTCTTCTTCCTCATCGACCTCCTGCTGGTCCTCGTCATCCTCCACCACGTTCTCCTCCTCCTTGATCTGCTGTTCTTCTTCCTCCTCCACCTCTTCCTCCTCCTAGTCCTCCTGATTCATGCTCCGCCATTATCACAAACATATATCTCAGGCACGGCCTTCTCTATCTCTCTTTTCTTCTACTATGTCTCTTTCTCACCGCCTTCTACACCATTCTTAAGTTCCGAGATCTACTTCATTCTCCTCCTTCCTAGGTTCTCACTGACTTCTCCTAGGTGTTCACTGACTCCTCTCCTAGGTGTTCACTGACTCCTCTCCTAGGTGTTCACTGACTCCTCTCCTAGGTGTTCACTGACTCTTCTCCTAGGTGTTTACTGTCTCCTCTCTTCTCTCCTAGGTGTTCACTGGCTCTTCTCATAGGTGTTCACTAGCTCCTCTCATAGGTGTTCACTGACTCTTTTCCTAGGTGTTTACTGACTCTTCTTCTAGGACCTAGGAGTAGAGTCAGTGAACACCTAGGATAGTCAATGAACACCTAGGAGAGGAATTAGTGAACACCTAGGAGAGGAATTAGTGAACACCTAGGAGAGGAATTAGTGAACACCTAGGAGAGGAATTAGTGAACACCTAGGAGAGGAATTAGTGAACACCTAGGAGAGGAATTAGTGAACACCTAGGATAGTCAGTGAACACCTAGGACCTACGTGTTCACTGTCTACATTCCTAGGTGTTCACAAACTTCTCCTTCGTCTTCAGTGATTCATTAATATATGTTCAATCCACTCTGCTAATTGTTCATTGATTCTCTCGTATGTGTTCACTGAAACACCACAGAGTCCACTGTCTCCTGTGTGTTCACCAGCCATCTTCTAGACGTTCACCGACAGTGGTGCTGTCGACTCCGTCATATTTTTACAGCTTAGGACATAGTATTTGTTATCAAGTAGACATCAGAATGTATCATGCAAGGGGAAATATTATTCTAAGTCAGAAGATGGATACACACACATGCGCGCACACAAACACACACGCTAGCACACAGTAAGGCTATGGGACTGATAACTTCAATAGAGGGAACTACACAAGCATGAGGCAATTCCTGCAGGAGGCGCACTGGGAAGAAAACTAGAGGGAAAAGAGAAGAATGAGATACGGAATATGTAGCAGGAAAGTGCAGGGAGGCAGAGGAGATATTCGTACCCAGGAAGAAAAGCAATGGGGAAAAAGAGTTAGCCCATGGTTTAGCGAGAGGTGCAGAGAGGACGAAGCTAAATGTGCTGAGCATGGAAAAAAAAGATGGCAAAGAACTCAGGAAAGGAAGGCATTGAAAAGAAAAGCGAGAAACGAGTATGCACAAGTAAGAAGACAGGCGCAACGGCAGTTTGAGAATAAATTGCATCGAAAGCCAAATCTGACCAAAAGCTGGTGTATAGCTACATCAGGACAACAATAGTTAAATATCAGGTAATCAGGCTGAAGGAGGAAGGAAAAGAGCTCACCAGGAAGTCTGTGAGGTCAGCAAGACATTTAAGAAGGTATTCTCAGAAGATACAGGAAGATTACAAGTAAACCAAAGAAGTAGAGTACACCTTGGAGTGTAGAACACAATATATACATACAATTGGGGAATAGGTGAAGATGCTATAGTGCCATCTACATACACCACCTGAAGTAATGCCAGATAATCTTTCTTCGTGGGTCCTGACAGAAGGAGCAGAGGTACAGTGAGTGGCTCTAGCAACAATCTTCAACAAGTCTTTCGACAAAGAGTTAGTTGGAGTTGTGAAAAACAGCAAATATGGTCCCAGTTGTTAAGAAAGAAGACAGAAGTGAAGTATTAATAATAATAATAATAATAATAATAATATATTTATTTACTCAAAGTACATGTAAATGGAATACAGGCCTAGCTGACATCAGTGACATACTACTATATAGAAAGCCCTTTGTTATGCTGAACATTTCCCGCAAATTAGGTCAGTGTCCCAGGATGCCACCCACACCAGTCGACTAACACCCAGGTACCCATTTTAAACTGATTGGTGAACAGGGAGAACAGGTGTCCTATGGAAACACGTCCTTAATGTTTTCCAGCCGTAACGGAGGAGATTCGAACTCCAGACTTCAGTGTGTGAGGTGAGTGCGCTAACGATCGAGCTACGGGACATCTAAACTACAAACTACATTAAACTACAGACCAGTGTCACTGACAACAAGCTTTGTAGAAAACATATTCGTTGATGGTAGAATGGTTTTTGACACAGTGGAGCGCAACAGACTATGATAATAACTAGAGGAGCAGGTAGGAACAACAGTAAAAGTGCTACGAAAGATAACGGGATACATAAAGTGTGATTATCCCGGAAGAGGCGTCGAAATGGGTTAATGTGACGAGTGGGGTTACAAAAGGACCAGTACTATTTCTTGTATATGTGAACAACATAGGGGAAGGGATAGGCTAGGCTATCCCTGTTCGCAGATAGTATGAAGCTAATGAAGAGAATATGAACATGGTGAGGACCAAGAAAAAATGAAAATGGACCTGGACAGGCTGCAGGTTTAGCCTGACAAGTGGCTACTGAAATATAACCCCAGTAAGTGTAAAAGTTATGAAGTCTGTGGAAGGATAAAAAAAAAAAAGACCAGAGACGAAGTACAGACTCGGAGGGCAAAGGTTACAAGCGTCACCAGGGAGAAATACCTTGGGAAAGTTATTTTACCAAGCCTACCGTCTGAGGGCAACATTAACCATATAACTGCTCAACAAAATGCACGTCTGGTAAATCTAAGAGTTGCTTTCACAAATCTAGGTAAGGAGTCATTCACGACAATGTATATCGTGTACGCCAAGCCCATACTGAAATATGCAGTACCATAATGGAACCCATACTTCATAAAGCATTTCAAGAAAATGGACAAAGTATAGAGGTTTGCAACGAGATTAGTCACGTAGCTAAGGGAAAATGTCCTATGAAGAAAGGTTAAGGGAATTTAACCTGATAACACTAGAGGAAAGAAGGACTAGGGGTAATATGAAAACAACGTACAAAATAGCAAGATAAATTGATAACGTGGATAGTGACAGATTGTTTGAAAGACTGAAATCAGGAACACGATGGTTCAGGTGAAAGTTGAAAATACACAAGAGTTACAGATATGTTAGTAAGTACTTCTATAGTGTTAGAGTAGTCAGAAAGTGGAAAGACCCGGAGAATAGAGCTTTAAGAAGAGGTGCGATAAAGCTCTCGCAACCAGGTGTGAACCATTCAGAAACCAGAGAAGAGGCGAAACAAGAAGCTAAGACTCGACCCAAGTAACCACATATAGGTGATTACATATATGTAAGAACACAAACACAAACACACACACACCACACACACACAAAACAACAACAACGTCACACTCAATTATTTATCCTAACACCAAATAGTGCTGACTGAATGGCTCGTAATCCAGCGTTCCTGTGACCACAGCTAACCATGCTGTAGAATCTACTCAGCAATACCGTGGTATCTATTCCACCACAATGTTGTATTTACTCAGCCATGCTATAGTATATACTCAGCCATGGCATGGTATATACTCAGCATTGTATCTACTAAACCACTTTATTTACCACTGCATCTACTCAGCTATTGCAGTGTATTTTCTCATGCTCTGAATTGTATTAAATTGATCCAATATTTGCTAAGTAATTATCCCACTAGTTGTCAGTTGGTTGATTTGTTGGACTGACACTAATTTACAGTACAAAACATCCAAAATAATACTTACACTTTATGATAAACTTATCAGACCTCACCTTGGAAATGCTGTTCATTTTTGGTCCCATAATTACGTAAAAAGTTAGGATAAACCAGGGAGGATGAAGAGAGGGGGACACAATAAACCAGGGAGGATGAAGAGAGGGGGACACAATAAACCAGGGAGGATGAAGAGAGGGGGACACAATAAACCAGGGAGGAAGAAGAGAGGGGGACACAATAAACCAGGGAGGATGAAGAGAGGGGTACACAATAAACCAGGGAGGATGAAGAGAGGGGGACACAATAAACCATGGAGGATGAAGAGAGGGGGACACAATACTCGTGTATATCTTCTTTAAGAAACAATCTGTATGCGGCACTTCTTAAAGCAATTTTGTTTAGGTTAAGAATAAGGAAGAATTAGGCATATACAACATCCGGGTGTCTATATTAGTAGACGTTTCGCCATCCAGTTGCAAGACCCTGATCGTGGCCCCCGGAAAAGCTGAATGAGATCGACATATTCGAGATCCTCAGACGGGTCATCTTAAGATTAAGACCCGTGTCTTAATCGTAAGATGATTAATCAATTAATCAATCATGCAGTGGCTTTATCAATACAAATCCAAAATACTGAAGACGAGGTAATCGTGTTCACATTGAGAATAAGCGACTATGGAATCTCATTCAAGTTTTTACGACACAATTTGACGCACTCAGACTCAAAGAACTATTTAGCTCGAAAAGTTTGACACAATATGAAATAACTGCAAGTAATTCGGTGACTAGAGGCGAAATGGGTAAAGTGTTTATGCAGATAGAAATATAGAACATTCGGAGTTGCTCTCTTGTGAAGTTATATGAGCTAAATCAATTTACTTCTTTATAGTTACAAATATAGGGTTGAGTTATACACAGTACTGGAGCAGTTTAGTGACAGTACAGCAGCTGAGTATATTTGAGTGTTGTGGCGCGCTGAGGCCACTACAAACCTGACAACACTGATTTAAATACTTCAGGACGACCAACAACTATGGACTAGTAAGTACTGATGGAAACAAGTAGTAGAATAATAGTAGTGCATGTAGTGGTAGTGGAAGTAGAAGTGTTGGTAGTGGTAGTAGTAGTAGTAGTAGTAATAGTGGAATTGATAGTAGTGGTGATAGTAGTAGTAGTAGTAGAAGCTGTAGTAGTGGAAGTAGTGGTGGTGGTGGTGGTGGTAGTAGTAGCAGTGGTGGTGGTAGTAGTAGTAATACTGGAAGTAAGGGTAGTGGTGGTAGTAGTAGTAATACTGGAAGTAAGGGTAGTGGTGGTAGTAGTAGAAGCTGTAGTAGTAATGGTGGTGGTAGTGGTAGTAGTAGTGGCGGTGGTAGTAGTAGTAGTAGAAGTGGGGGTAGCAGTAATACTAGTAGTAGTATTGGAAATAGTAGTTTAAATAGTGGTAGTAGTAGCAGTGGCAGTGGTAACAGTAGTAATATAGAAGTGATAGTAGCAGTAGTAATAGTAGAAGTAGAAGTAGTAGTAGTATAGTAGTAGTGGTAACAAATTGCAATCTCAAATTTACTTTCACCTTTTTAGTTAAATGGTCATGTCTATTTTTCAATATGCTTTGGTTACATTTTCCCCCTACTTTTTCAAGTCGACAATATAGCCTGAGGAAATGGAGGGTGAAGAGACAGAACCATCCGCTATTCCACCCTCTCCTCTCCTCTCCTCTAGCTAGACAAGAGTAAATGTAGCAGGGCTGTAGTTTGTCTTTCCCAGAAGACAGCCTGGGTGTGGACTGTAAGCACTTCTCTCGCCTACACTTGGTGCACACGCACCTTCTTTATATCATCTTCCTTTCTGCCTCCTTTCCTTTCTATCTCCAATTTTCCCTAACACTATTTCTCGCTTCCCACCCTCCATTTATCCCATTAATCATTCTTAACTCCCCTATTTCCCGTCTTTTCTTCCTCCCACCCTCTCTACCATTCTTCTTCCCTCCCTACCTCTTTTCCACCCATATATCTTGCCTCTCTATCTTGCCCCCTCATTGCCTCTATCTATTCCTCCCTCCCTTCCTGTCTCTCCTTACCTAGCTCCCACATATCCATCTTGTCCACCCTGGCTCTCACCTCTCCTTCCTGATACTCTCCCTCTGACATATCCATATTGCCACACTCCCCGCCTCCCTCTCCGCCATCCTTCTTGCCTCATCCCACCAGAGAAGGGATGCTGCTTCCCGAGGCTTGAGCTTCCCTCGTATAAACCTGTCATGCATAAGTAGACGACTTCCTCCCTTCCAATCTTTTACATCTTGCAGTTTCCTTAACATTATGCTTTTATTCTTTATTTTTCTTTGTATTTTTATTTTTTATATTAACTGAATACTTCGTCTATTCTTTCTCTCTCTCCCTCTTTACAGAAAGTGTTTTTTTTTTTTTTTTACATGGCTCGAATAAAAGAGTTCCTGCCTTTATTTACGAGTTAAGAGCTGCTGCGTACCTCAGCTCATTTGAATTCCATAACCAGCATTACCTCTATTATTATTTATACTGTTAGGAAACATACAAATAGGGAAGATGAAGAAGAGCCTTCTGTGGGCCAGCAATTTCATTTGGCCAAGTGATTTTAATTTCGTCAATGTTGTTATGCTGTACGAACATGATACGGATTAGAGTTATTCTAGGAATAAATTATTTCAGATGAAGTGATGTCCTTGAGAAAGGCATGGTCAGAGTGTATTTTACGTTTGCTGATCGTTTTGTTGTATAGAAGCTGTCTTCTTGCTGTCCGTGAAGTGGAGCATTAAAGTAGTGCGTAGTCGATGCGAGTCCACTTGTGCCTCATGCAAAGTTCTGCAGCCTCTAATTTTGAGGTCTTGCAAGATTTACCATGTGATTCTTCATAGTCATTTTGGAGTCAAATTTACCCCTTAGGATAGCCATTTTATCCCTTGTTTCAGTGGTGGACCTGAATTACCTCAGTGGTGGACCTGACTTAACTCAGTGGTGGACCTGACTTAACAGTGGTGGACCTGACTTAACTCAGTGAAGACGTGTCTTGTGTGCTCTCTGTGAATCTGAAGATGTCCTCTCTTGAGCTACTCTACCAGCAGCTAAAGGAAGAACTGAGGGTAGCTAAGCTTGAGGTACAGCGACTGACTGAGGAAAACAAGAGGATTCGTAGTAATCCTCCTGTTGTGAATCCTCAAGCCAAGAAAGGAACCTGGACAGTGGCTGGAATGCATGGGACAAAGTTAAGGATCAAGAGGACGGGTGGAGAGGTAGAAACAACGAAGACCCAGGAGAATGTTGTGGAAACATCGAACCCATTCTCCGTGCTACCCGATGAATGTGAGTCGACTTCTGGGAGTGCCACGACGAACGACACCAAGGAAGGTAAAAACATTGTTGTTGTTGGGGACAGCCAGGTTGTAGATGAATGGTTCAGAGAGCCGACTAGTTATAAATTAGACACATATGCAACACTTGGGAATCTTTATTGAGGAAACGTTTCGCAACACAGTGGCTTCATCAGTCCAATACAAAGTAGAAAGGTGTAAGGAGAGGAAGAGTTTGAGGTAATTAGTCCCTCGGCCTGGAGTCGATGTGTTCAGTCCATCAATCTTGTCAATAAAGGATCACATTATACTGCTTATGTGTTTATTTTTCCATTGTGTCGGTATTTTATACCATTTATTTCCATCAAGTGCTTGGGTTATGGACACTCCCGAGCTTCAGAACCTTGCATTTATCTACATTGAACTGCATCTGCCAATTTTCTGACAACGAATTAAGTTTGTCTGAATCCTCCTGTAGTTCCATGACATCTATGTTTGAGTCAATTATCCTACCAATCTTCAGTCGTCGGCGAATTTGCTCATATCACTAGTAATTCCCTCGTCAAGGTCATTGATATATATTATAAATAACAACGGGCCTAAGACTGATCCCTGTGGAACACCACTTGTTACAAGTCCCCATTCGGATTTAACCCTATTTATGCACACTCTCTGCTTCCTATTGGTGAGCCATGACTCGATCCATGACAGCACTTTTTCACCAATGCCATGAGCTGTAACTTTCTTTAACAGTCTCTGGTGCGTTACTCTATCAAAAGCCTTACTAAAGTCTAAATAAACAATATCGAATTCTTTATCGTGATCAACAGCCTCAAAGACTTTACTGAAGATGGTTAATAAATTAGATAGGCAGGAACGGCCCATCGTGAATCCATGCAGAGTATCATTAATCAAATTATGGTTATCTAGATAACTTCTAATATTATCAGCTATAATTGACTCTAGTAATTTGCCAACAACTGAGGTCAGGCTTATTGGGCGGTAATTTGATGGTAGTGACTTGTCCCCTGCTTTAAAATTAGGAATTACATTAGCTATCTTCCACATATCAGACACTACACTTGTTTGAAGAGATAAATTAAAAATGTTAGTAAATGGTTCACAGAGTTCTAATTTGCATTCCCTATGAACCCTTGCAAAAAGCTCATCAGGACCCGGTGATTGATTTTGTTTCAGTCGATCTATTTGTTTCATAACCATTTCGCTAGTGACTGTGATATTACATAATTTATCTTCTTCAGGGCCACTATAAAAATTAATTACTGGGATATTATTAGTGTCTTCCTGTGTGAAACCTGATAGAAAATAATTATTAAAAATAGAGCACATATCGTTCTTCTTGTCAGTAAGATGCCCAGAGTTATTTTTAAGGGGATCTATCTTAGCTCTAACTTTTGTTCTATAAACCTGGAAAAAACTTTTGGGGTTAGTCTTTGAATCCCTAGCAACTTTAATTTTATTGTCCCGTTTAGCTTTTCTTATCCCCTTTTTAACGTCCCTCCTAATGTCAGTTCAGTATAATGATTCATAAGATGACCCTCACCTCTTTTTATGAGCCTATAAATTCCTTCCTTCTGCCCTAAAAGATATTTGAGACTATTATTCATCCATTTTGGGTCATTTCTACTTGATCTAATTTCTTTATATGTGATAAATGTTCTTTGGGCAGCCTGTATAATGTTAAGAAAGCTGTCATACTGATAGTTCTCTTCATTACCCCAGTCCACAGATAATAAGTATTCCTAAGCGAAAGTCTGGGACCGTTACTGAATTATCCCTACTATCATACAACTTGTGGTCGCTTGTGCCGAGTTCCTCTGTAATTTCTAAATTATTAACAAAGGTTTCCTTGTTTTCCAGAACCAAGTCAACTAGGTTATTTCCCCTTGTAGGTTCTGTCACAAACTGCTTCAAAAAACAATCCTGAACTACTTCTAAAATGTCGTTAGA
>WNWK01012054.1:0-21381 GCA_009830355.1 Cherax destructor
TTTTTTGTGTGTGAAAAAGTTAATATCTATAAAATTTGAAAATCAGCTACCCAAACTTGAAAGGTATCTCATGACTTGTAAAAAAGAGCTAACGGTTAAATCTAACTAAGAGGGGCCCCAGATAACATCCCATCTAAGTTCAAAAAAGAGGGTCCCTCTGAACTGACAACCTCCTTTGTTTAAATAATAATTTGTCCATCCCCCTAATACCTCCAGGGGGGTTCAAGGGGGCCCAGAATTACCCCCTATCTTCAAGAAAAATAGTGGGTCGATGTAAAATATAGGCCTGAATAATACCCAAAAAATTCGGGGGCGGTTACTGTAAAGAGTTAAGACTAATGACAACAACTTTCTTCATAGTTCCCAATCAGGCTTTGGAGTCTTACTAAACCACACTCCAATTAATCGATAATTACATGATAACAGAAATGTCGACAGGGATCCTCTGGGAATGGAAACCCAATTTTAAAAAGGCCTTCGACCCTTAACCACAATATATTATGTAAAAATTTCAAGCTATCTGCATGGTTCCATGACTGGTTTAAGCCCTATCAGCAACAAAAACAAATTGTCAAAATCAACAAAACAGATTGGGAACCCCCTGCCAAAGGGGATTTCCCCAAAAGGTAGTATTCTGGGTCCCTTATTATTTCTAGGCACGGGCCCTTTGGCCCCTCTGCCAGTACGTGGGTACATTTTTGAGATAGGCGAGATAGATGCATCACATTGATCTTGAAAGTGTTAAGGTGAGATAAAGGGTCGTAAGGTAGAAGTTTATCAAGCATGACCACCCCAGGGGCCCGTTTTGGGGAAAAGGTAAAGGTAGTCGGGCCAAGGTTTGCCGGGGTGGTCCCCCGGGGCTGGCAGCACCGCGACTTCGCGTGGAAATATTCCACAACTGGGATAAAAAACAATTAACATTAAAAATTTTTTCCCCTGAAAAAATTAAGTTCTTCAACCTCTGCGTGCAGTGTGTGTAAAATGGTAATTAATCTGTCTTAAAAAAGACCGAATGAAGTCCCCAGGGAAAAAGTATCAGTTCCCGGACCTTCATTCCTTTAAGCACATTTGAAGTGATCAAGTCCAAAAAAATTTTTTTATAAAGGCGTCCCCGAATGCAGTTGCGTCCATTTCCTTGTAACTGCCTTCACTAGTACGTAACCCAACCAATATCATCCTCTTTATAGGAACAATAAAATTTAAATTTGGAGAATGGATATTTTTCCTGGGAAGGGGAAAACCTTTGTCAGTTTTTATTTCTACTTTTGCATCCAGGCACCGCGGTACTAATTTTTTTTTTTTATATTTTTTCTTTCGTTCAAATTTTCATCCCAACCTTGTCTGCTTTTTTTCCCGCTCATTTTTCGGCTAAAAGCTGCTATCCTATCTTGCTTTTTCAAAAAATCATACCCAGTTCATTTTAAAGCCCAGCCCCATCTTAGGGATACTCCCCCCCTCCATTTGCTCCCATAACAGTTAGCTAATACCCAGGTGCTAGGTGAAACATGGGTTCAGGTGAAGGTTATTTTCCCGTGTCAGGCCAGGTTTCGAACCCACGTCCATAGGTTTTCAGACTGTGGGTCATCTTTTTTTAGTCTGGATCACAATAAGCCATATAAATGTTCCCTGCATAAACGTGGATAATATTGTTATGTATTCAAGGGGAAACTCTAAACCCAAAAGGGTCATACAGAGAATGGGGAATGAGAAGTAGATTTAATTCAAGGAATGAGAGGTAATTCCCTGAATCAGGAGCCTTTCACCAACATAAAGGTGTGTCTGTGGTAGTGTTTAGCGAAGATAGAGACTCAGACTTACACATAGGACGCCTTGATGCTGGTGAGGTGGCTCTTGATCCATGGAATTAGAGCTAACCTTTTCCTCGGATCAAACCTGACTAACTCTCATTCCCCATTCTCTGTTAACCTGGTTTACTGGCTTCCTTGTAGATATAATGTTATCACTAGATGTTAAATGGTGATCATACCTTGCTGGTGATGAAGAGTTCATCCCTGGTGACGGTACCGTCCTTGATGAAAGCAGCGATGGCAGCTCCCACTTCAGATTCATTGCAGTACGCGTGAGCACAGTCAAAGTGACGGTAGCCAGCTGTGACGGCGTTCTTCACCGCTGACGTCACGTCTCCTGGCTTAGACTGTCCCACAAATTAACTCTCAGCGTAACTTAATAAGAAAATAATTACCACATATACAGATGCTACCCACTTGGTGTCTGATTTTTACCGCGTGCGAAATGAACTCGTTTATATAGCAACATATCTGAAAGTCAATTTTATTACCATATTTAATATAAATTGTATTAATGTTGGTAGAATTACCGACAATTTATTTGGTAAAAGGATACAAGTGCAACTTTTACCAAACATTTAATATAAAGCAGAATAAATCTGGAGTGGAAGAGATGAATGGTAGGGGTCGTCCCAGGAAGGGCTTGAGGGAGGGAGGGGGTTAACGAGGTTCTGAGTACTAAGGGTTTAATCATCTAGCAGTCTTTGTGAGCGGGTTTGATGGGAGTGGAGACAAGGGGTCTTTATGACGTGACGTACTAGTGTGAGTTGGGTAACATTTATAAAGGAATTCAAGAGTCAGTAGAGGTGGGGATATTGAAATCTGGAAGCTCACCTTGTTTGTGATGTCTGTACACTTTTGGTAAGACAGTCAAATAAGGATATTGAATGTGTTTCTTTTTTCGTGTGTCTCCCTACCTTGGTGGAGATACCAGTATTGCAAAATATATATTTATTGTAAAGATAGCGACTAATATATAAATATTTAACCTCTTGAATATCATTACTAATGAAAACATTGTATGTGCAGAGAAAAATAACATTGTTAGAAAAATGCCAAAGGCTTGCAAAATTTCGTAAATTAATAAAAGAATTTATATTAGGTTAGATTGGGTAAGATTCACCAGGCAAGAGAACAAATGCCTCGTGATGCAGGTCTTAATTATCCTATGTTGACCCGAATTTGGAGATTTTGGTCATCTGGTCGAGGCCTTCCACTGGCTTACCGTTTCAGCCCCTTAAAAATAATAATCTTAACTATGTGTATAATTTGTGTGTGTTAGAAATTGAGAGGAGACGGTGGTGGCAGCAGCAGTGACAGGCAGCAACACAAACATCTGGTGGTGGTGGCCAACCTTCACACATACGATAGAATTAGCCGCCTCATCGTCACTACTAGTTTTTACCCTTTTTTTACACTGCATTGTACAGGCTATGAGGGGTACTGGTCAGAGGGCAATGCTAAATCCGTAGGGGTTATAAATTTCTTTCGGGGATTAGTTCACTGATACTTGAAATATAAAGCTTTAATCCCATGTTTAGTATTTTTGTCTCACATGGACATTCTGCTTTGATCTTTATAACTTAGTTTTGCAATCTGTCATTCTTTCCCAGCTTTGGCTCGGGTAGGGTAGGCATTGTATGACTGAATCATGGGACCGGGTTTAATTCACATGACGCGCTCACTGGATCATTAAGGAGCATATTTTAGTGTCAAAATTTGAATAGTAGTCTGACTCGAGGTCACAGGCGTAGTATAGATGGTAAAACACTTGGCTCTCTGTACCGCTGGTGAGTAGTAGAGCACTTGGCTCTTTGCATCGATAGTGAGTGTGGTAGAGCACTTTCTACTTGGCTGATATGCACTTCTTAATTATATTTTATAGTCTTTAATACTAGTTATGTTTTGGGCTCAGATTTTGAATTTGTAATTGATAACACGAATCACGTAAACAAACCCCTTTTAAAACTGCAACGAAAGGATCCTTATGCAGGATTCGTCTAACATGGTAAAAAAAAAAGATAATTTAGCTCACTTTTCCTCTGATGTTTGTAACGAAAAACTCAAATTATTCTCTGTTACTGCTTAACAAACATTTCGAATTTTCTCTGCAATTCCAAGATTTAAAAATGGTCAGACACGACTTATCTATTGTTACCTTGAACTTATTGATGATCTTGAACTTATTTGCCTGCAATGTGATCCATTGATTTTGGAGCAATTTAAGTCACTGACGATTCCCAGTTTAAAGACATTGCTAAAACAGAAAACTCGTGATCAAAGAAAGTTCGTAATATTACATACATATATATATATATATATATATATATATATATATATATATATATATATATATATATATATATATATATAATATAAGGTTAGGTAAGTTTTCTAAGGTTCTTTTGGTATAAAATTATTAATTTTTACATTAACATAAATGAAAAAAATATATTTTTAAACGTATAAGAGGAAATTTTAGAAAGTACTTAATTTTTAATAGATTCTTGCTAATTGGCCAGTTTTACCTATCCCGCTTGTGGTGAGTATAACACCGAGCACGTCTCCGGAAGCACACATCAACCAGATAACTGCTGCAGCATATGGGCGCCTGGCAAACCTGAGAATAGCGTTCCGATACCTCAGTAAGGAATCGTTCAAGACTCTGTACACCGTGTACGTCAGGCCCATACTGGAGTATGCAGCACCACTTTGGAACCCACACATGGTCAAGCATGTCAAGAAATTAGAGAAAGTGCAAAGGTTTGCAACAAGGTTAGTTCCAGAGCTAAGGGGAATGTCCTACGAAGAAAGATTAAGAGAAATCGGCCTGACGACACTGGAGGATAGGAGGGTTAGGGGAGACATGATAACGACATACAAAATACTGCGAGGAATAGATAAGGTGGACAGAGACAGGATGTTCCAGAGGTGTTACACAGAAACAAGGGGTCACAATTGGAAGTTGAAGACTCAGATGAGTCAAAGGGATGTTAGGAAGTATTTCTTCAGTCGTAGTTGTCAGGAAGTGGAATAGTCTGGCAAATGATGTAGTGGAGGCAGGAACCATACATAGTTTTAAGACGAGGTATGATAAAGTTCATGTAGCAGGGAGAGAGAGAACCTAGTAGCGGTCAGTGAAGAGGCTGGGCCAGGAGCTGAGTCTCAACCCCTGCAACCACAAATAGGTGAGTACAAATAGATGAGTACACAGATATTTCCTGTGACGAAAGTAAATAAATCATAACCTACAGCTGCTGGTGATGTGCTACACCAGTGAAAGTAATTTTCAACTCCTTCCTAAGATTCATAACGCGAGAAGAAAATCGCATAATGTGAACCTTAATTTTTATGTGGTGGACTGGTAAACCAATGGAAGATCTCCGTCATTGGACCAAAAACTCCAGTTAGCGGATCATCATATGACCAATGTCAGGAAGCACTTGTTTCCTGACGAATAAAACACCATCACCCATTGCGTGACATTAATGTTGGCCACAGCAAGACAAGATGGACTTGATGTTGATATTTATCACATTACCTCTCACATGTAAATTATGCTAACATTCGCAAAGTTTTAAAATTACACCACTTAGCTATATTAAACGTAAATAGATTAGTATTAATATTGCAACATTATTTTATATTTATCTGCATGTTATGTATCAAGTACATAAACATGCAGATAAATGGATAGCTTCGAGAAACAAATTGAGGACTTACTTGCCACGTCCCGAGACCAAGTACCGGGATTAACTTCCCATTAGAGAAGCTGATGGTGCGACCTAAAGCAGCCATTAGAAAGTGGAGAGAAGGAACAAGTAGAGAAGAGGTAGTGTGAGTGTGTATCACCCCGGCGCCTCAACAACTGGGACAAGAGGCTTCACTCTCGCTCATTTAACACACCAACCACACCCCCAACCCACCCACCTCCCTCTACACACACATGCACATCCATATGCATATCCATCTCATCTCCAACCCTCACTAACAACTAACCTTGGTTAGGAATGAAAAATATGTTACTCTAATTTAGTTGTCAGTTCTAACTCATGGTAATATTTTTTAAATATTTTTGTGACCAAATTCAAGTCTTGATAAATAGCTCATTACGGTTGTAACCAGATATATAAACATATAATAGTTCATTACCAGTGTAACTTGTTTACCTATCAAAACTTTGCTGCTCAGTCACTGGACCCGTCATGTGCCTCTGTAATCTTTTGTCTAACGCCCACAGGATGGGTCTGGGGTCCATAATACAGATATTTAACTACTAACTCGTGCCTAAACTAGCTTTATACCGTAAAGATACACGTTACATCTGTACATGTGACCTCACTCAAGATTGTGACCTCACTCAGAAGTTTGGGACCTCACTAAGAAGATTGTGAAGTCCCTTACATCATGTGACCTTATTGCTGGAAGGCACAGCATCACTTGACACGAGTGCTGGTAGGTAATAAGCAAGAAAATCGCTGGGAGATGCTTGCAGTGGAAGGTTGAAACCTGAAATTCCGAATCAGTAAATGGACTAACCAAGCAGCCTCAACAACCACAGCAAGAATACCAAGAGAGAGAGAGAGAGAGAGAGAGAGAGAGAGCAGATATAAACATACACTCAAGTATTGTAAAATAAAAAAATCGAGAAATTCAAATCGCCTTAATCTTAATAAGCATACACACCATCATGTAAAAATTTGAAATACAAATTAAGCTCGGCCTTTAGTTTTTTTTAAGAACGGTTGAGTCCATATGGAGGTGCACTGCCGAGAACAGTCAAAAAACACACTTTAGAGAATACCTTATTACTGGCACAACGTTTCGCTCTGTGTAGAGCTTTTATCACACCATGACTTGATAAAACACCTACATAGGGCGTAACTTTGTCCCTAGGAAACCTAGTACTGTGTTCTGTTTTCTATTGTATTTAGGATTTGTGTGTGAGAGTGAGCAGATATTTCCTGTTATGAAAGTAAATAAATCAAAACTTAGATCTTCTGGTGATGTCACACCAGTAAAAATAATTATCAACCCCTTCCTAAGATTCTTAACGCGAGACGAAAATCGAATAATGTGACCCTTAAATTTTTACGTGGTGGACCGGTAAGCCAATTTAAGAACTCGGTCATTGGACCAAAAATTCGAGTTAGCGGATCATCATATGATAAGACCCATGTCACTAAAGGCTTGTTTCCCGAAAAATAAAACACCATCGCCCACAGCGTGACTTAATAATGTTGGCCACAACAAAACTAGATGGACTTGATGTTGATATTTATCACATTACCTCTCACATGTAAATTATGCTAACATTCGCACTGTTTAAAAAATACATCACGTAGATATATTAAACATAAATAATTAGTATTAATATTGCAGCATAAGCAACATTATTTTATATTTAGCGAAAACAGGATATTTATCAAGTACATAAACATGCAGATGAATGGATACCTTCGAGAAACAAATTGAGGACTTACTTTCCACGTCCCGAGACCAAGTACCAGGACTAACTTCCCATTAGAGAAGCTGATGGTGCGACCTAAAGAAGCCATTAGAAAGTGGAGAGAAGGAACAAGTAAAGGAGTTAGTGTGTGTTTTTCACCCGCGCCTCAACAACTGGGACAAGAGGCTTCACTCTCGCTCATTTAACACACCAACCAAACTCACCCACCTCTCTCTACACACACAATCATTTACTTTTATGTTCTACATTATAAATTTTCATTTTCGCAGCCTACAGAAAGCTATAGGTATAGAGGAATCCAGTCTTAAAATCGTGTCTTGAAAATGCACCAGGAACACTAAGGGATCTAGTACTGATCTTTGCTGGACTCTTCTAGTTACACACATACTAATAATTCATTCCCTGAGGTGACTGTATATGTTCTATTCAAGTATTAGCTTTATCCTTAATAATACCTTTCTTTTTACTCCAGTTTTCTTCAACAATTCGCTAAGTCATTTTCCATGTGTGTAGATGAATGGCTCAGAGAACCGACAAGTTGATAAATTAGAAACATGTGCAACACATTGGTATCTTTAATGAGGAAACGTTTCATCATTAAAGATACCCATGTGTTGGAGATGTGTCTAATTTATCAACTTGTCGGTTCTCTGAACCATTCATCTACATTCCTGTCTGACACTGCAACATCTTGGGATCTTAATACAGGGAATTATTCACTTGCCTAACCTTTAGGCATGACCTACTTAAACATTTGTAAAATGTGACACAACCTACGACTGCTGCACCTCACCTGCCTACAGTATATAAGTCACTTCTTCGCACATATGCTATATTCTTTTCAAGATTGATGGACTGTTTACATTGACTCAAGACTGAGGGACTGATTACCTCAAACTCCTCCTGTTCTTCACCATTCTCCTTTGTATGGACTGATGAAGCCACTGTGTGGCGAAACGTTTCCTCATTAAAGATACCCAAGTGTTGCACATGTGTCTGATTTATCATTTTCCATGTGACATAGTATCGAGGGCTTTACAGGCCACCCATCCCTTTCCTTCCTATCTGACACTTGTTAGTATATCGAATATTTATTTAAGGTAAGCAATCAAGCAAGCTCTTCCATTTCTGAATTCTTATTATTGTGCTTTGATTAATTTAACACTTTATAGATGGTCGACAGGTTTTTCAAAATGTTAACAAGTCTTGTTCTAGTTAACTTTTCCTGCAATTAGCATGTTAAACTTCTCCATGACTTTGATCTCTATTATTATTATTATTATTATTCTGTTATTAATGTACCCATTTAAACCTTAGAGGTCATATAGAGCATGTGTAATGGGAGACAATCGGACTTCATCCAAGTGGAGGAAACATCAAATTTCATACATTCCGAGCTCTTTACCAGCATCAAGTCTCCCCCTTTGAAGGAACTCAGGTCCCTATAACCCACAGTTTCCTGTCAGCTTCCTTGAATATTGGTATCAATGCCTCTGTCCTACAGTCGTCTGGCATAGTCATTAATAATTTATTTAGGAATGTGTAGAGTAATTTGCACAATTTCATTTCCTCATTATTCTCATGGTGATATTCTACCTGGCACTGATACCATTGACGTGGCACGTTCCATCGGTAGTCTCTCTCTGTTTCTCGTTAGTCACTTTCAGTGTTTGATAGATGACCTTGTTTTGGTCTTCCAATCATCTCTCCTAGCGGCCCTTCTTCGCTTATCAACACCCTGAACACTGAACACCTATCGAGACTAAAGGACTGAAAGCATGTCAGTGTTAAGTGAACACCTTCTAACAAGGGACTGAAAACCCATCGAGGCTAAGGGCACATCTATCTAGATTAAGTGACTGAACATCTATTAAGCCTTCGGTACTGAACAGCTAAAAAAAAATTAAACCTAGGGACTGAACACTTTAAAAATTTTCTCTCCACTTCTTCCACCGTATAAGTCGCCTCTGTATTCAACTGAAGAAGCCTGCCACTTAGACTGAAACGGTTCAGTAATTAATATATAGCCAGTATGGTAGTATAGGATCAATGAAACACGTACAAGACAGTACATATATTTATGCTCACATGGAAAGTGTATCTTGAGAGTGCTCATGAGAGTGGTCGTTACCTGTGCACCAGAATTATGCTACCGTTCGAAATCATTCGAATAATATTCACGGTAAATTTTAAACTCCTGATGGTCATTCAGTAACGCTCTTGCACTCACAAAATGTTTCCAAGTGATCGCCGATGACGTTCGGAAGATAACTGATAACCGACACTCAGGAAATCAGTTTGAGTTGTTAACTTTATTTTTCGTTCATCAGTACTCATCGTGGAATGGGTAGTACGGGTGATCACTGGACCTGAAGCAAGGAATGAATGTCTGTGAAAATTCGCGAATTTACACACATGTCTGCATGTATACAATCTATTGAGTGAATATACGCTGAGACAAACACTTCTTTGAGCATATGCACTGAAAAATACACACGGTTTATAACCACTTGCGAATTGCTACTTACTCAGCAACGGGACAGACGCGTTCATTGCACTCCAGACTCTCTAAGAGTTTTATGTCCTCTGGCGACAACTGGAAATCCCAGATCTGCAACACGTAAAATAATAATTATTATGGCTTTAGAGACAAATTGGATTGGATGATAGGTGCATATTTTCCTTAATTGGTAAATTACTAAGGTATTGTATAAAATGACTGCATGAATTGATCAATCAGGCTGTTGTGCCTACAGATATACATGACGTAATGTCGTGCTGGCTTGAAGAGGCTCTACACAGAGAAAAATGTTCTGCAGCTTGTCTTTCCTTCACGGTGCGGCCTACGTTGCAATACTTGTAGCGTGTACCAACAACCAGGTTAACTAGAACATTGCTAGGAGGCCTGGTCTGAAACTGAGCAGCTGCGAGGCTCCCTGCAACCACGAACAGATTAAACTAAATTAAATCTTTTATCTACCTGGAAGTTCTCTTCGATGCGAGACTTGTTGGCAGATTTTGGAATCACAATCAACCCTCGGTCAATCTGCAAAGATTTTCTTCCTTATTATATTAGATCGATTCTAAAAATACGTACATTTCTTCAATGTGTTGTCATTTACATGTAAATAACAACAGTTCAAGTGTAAAAATATAATTTCTACATTTCATCAATATTTCTTTACAAAAACAAAATAGATATTCGACACTGCGACAAAAGCCACTTCATTAAAACCCACAATATACAGGTCAATTAACCTTTCTACTTGCTACAGGATCACTGAAAGAACTTGTGACTGTATCACTCTGAGAATATTTGTGATAATATCACTAGTGACAACACCATGAGAACACGTGTGACAGCATCACTGTAAAAACACCTGTTACATCACCGTGAAAACACTTGTCATAGCATCACCGCTATAACACCTGAGTAGCTGACCTGGAAACGGATGAGAATCTGTGCTGGTGACTTCTTGTACTTTTGGGCGAGAGTCTTGACCTTAGGCTCCTCCGTCAGTACTGGGGCACCTGGCTTTGCCCACGGTCTGTTCATGACAAAAGAAATACAAAAAGTTAATAGGGTATGAGGAGAGAGCGAGAGCTAGCCAGCTTTCTGTTTTTCTATCCAGGACTCGCAAATCTAGATAATACACGATAGTCCTTAATCTAGGAAGAAGTACATAGTTCTCAGCAGATAATATCAGTGTAGACGTCGAAGTCCTTTGACATCTGTTATTCCCATATACTCCCATGTATACAAGAATACGAAAAGTTAACGTAAACAGGAATACGAAAATTATCACATAAAATGTCTTGTCTTTTTTGTATTATTTATCATTATACTTTCCTCAAGGCCTTTTCGAACTCCATACCGGCTGGTCGTGTTTCTCCTCCGCAGGGAATCCCTTTATATTCTGTTTTTTTACTTGGGAAGAGAGTTCGCCTACACCTGCAAATTCTTATGTGGGATGATGCATGTATCAAGGATGTTTTGTATTGACTAAACTTAATCATCCACTGGTCTTTATTGCCTTATAAGTATATATTTTCGATCCAGTGGCTTCTTGCATGGTTGGCTCAATGTTTTGTAAAGGCAGAAAAAACATTTTCTCCCTGTTCCCTAACTATAGTAACCCAAAGACGAATAGAAAATTTTCCAGTTCAGAACTGAACTTTGACTGGTTGAATGGATTTGATGGATTTACCGAGGGCTAGCACTACACACACACACACACACACACACACACACACACACACACACACACACACACACACACACAAGTGAGGAGCTCAACTTGAGGCTTAAGGAAGTATTCTCAGTGGAGGAAGGAAGGCAGCTGGGTAGACAGGACGGGGTGCGTCACCAACAAGGGATGTATCAAGTGCTAGAGGGCATACACACAACTGAGGAGGAGGTGAAGCAGTTACTCAGTGACCTTGATACCTCAAAGGCGATGGGTCCGGACAATATCTCCCCGTGGGTTCTTCGGGAAGGAGCTGAGGTACTGAGTGTGCCACTTACCATAATATTCAACACATCCCTTGAAACTGGGCAGCTACCTGGGATATGGAAGAAGGCCAACGTAGTCCCCATCTTTAAAAAGGAGACAGAAAAGGCACTAAACTATAGGGCCGGTGTCACTTACGTGTATAGTGTGCAAAGTCCTGAGAAAATCATCAGGAAAAGAATGGTGGAGCACCTCGAGCTGAACAGGATAATAAACACCAGACAGCACGGATTCCGGGAAGGCAAATCCTGTGTAACAAACCTCCTAGAGTTCTATGATAAAGTAACAGAGGTAAGGCAAGAGAGAGAAGGGTGGGTTGATTGCATTTTCCTGGACTGCAGGAAGGCCTTCGACACAGTTCCTCACATGAGATTAGTAAAGAAGTTGGAAGAACAAGCATGTATAACAGGAAGGGCACTGGAATGGATCAGGGAATACCTCACAGGGAGGAAACAACGGGTCATGGTGCGTGATGAGGTATCACAGTGGGCGCCTGTGACGAGCGGTGTACCGCAGGGGTCAGTCCTAGGACCAGTGTCATTCTTGGTATATGTAAATGACATGACGGACGGGATAGACTCAGAAGTGTCTCTGTTCGCAGATGATGTGAAATTAATAAGGAGAATCACATCGGAAGAGGACCAAGCAGGACTTCAAACACACCTGGACAAGCTTGACTTCTGGTCTAGCAATTGGCTTCTCGAATTCAATCCCACCAAATGCAAAGTCATGAAGATCGGAGAAGGGCAAAGAAGACCGCTGACAGAATACAGGCTAGGCGGACAAAGGCTACAAACCTCGGCAAAGGAGAAAGACCTTGGGGTGAGTATAACGCCAAGCATGTCTCCGGAGGCACACATCAACCAGATAACTGAGGCAGCATATGGGTGACTGGCAAACCTAAGATTAGCGTTCCGTTACCTTAACAAGGAATCGTTCAAGACACTGTACACCGTGTACGTCAGGCCCATACTAGAATATGCAGCACCAGTCTGGAACCCACACCTGGTCAAGCACGTAAAGAAACTAGAGAAAGTGCAAAGGTTTGCGACAAGGTTAGTTCCACAACTCAGGGGTCTGTCCTATGAAGAAAGGTTGAGGGAAATAGGACTAACAATACTGGAGGAAAGAAGGGTCAGAGGAGACATGATAACGACATACAAAATACTGCGGGGAATCGACAAGGTAGACAGTGACAGGATGTTCCAGAGAGGGAACACAGAAACAAGGGGACACAACTGGAAGCTGAAGACTCAGATGAGTCAAAGGGATGTTAGGAAGCATTTCTTCAGCCACAGAGTAGTCAGGAAGTGGAATAGTCTTGAGAAAGATATAGTGGAGGCAGGAACCATACATAGTTTTAAGACAAGGTATGATAAAGCTCATGGAGCAGAGAGAGCAGAGACCCAGAAGCGGACAGCGAAGAGGCGGGGCAAGGAGCTGAGTATCGACCCCTGCAACCACAATTTGGTGAGTACAATTAGGTGAGTACACAGGCTGAGGAAGGAAGGGAGATCACAAGAAACGACCGCGAAGTATATAAGAAGCTCAACATGTGATTCAAAGAAGTGTTCACAGAAGAGACAGAAGGGAAAGACGGAGAGGTGGGATACACCATCAAGTGTTGGACACAATACATACAACCGAGGAATAAGTGGAGAGGCTGCTAAGCGAACTAGATACCTCAAAGGCGATGGGACCGGATAGCATCTCTCCATGGGTCCTGAGAGAGAGAGATATGAGGCGCTATGTGTACCACTAACAACAATCTTCAACACATCCATCGAAACAGGGGGACTACCTGAGGTATGGAAGACAACAGACGTAGTCCCAATTTTTAAAAAAGGAGACAGACACAAATCATTAAACTACAGACCAGTGTCACTGATATGTATAGTATGCAAAGTCATTGAGAAGATTATCAGGAGAAGAATGGAGCACCTAGAAAGGAATGAGATTATCAACGACAACCAGCACGGTTTCAGGGATGGGAAATCCGGTGTCACAAACCTACTGGAGTTCTATGACAGGGTGACAGCCGTAAGACAAGAAAGAAAGAGAGGGGTGGGTAGATTGCATTTTCTTGGAGTGTAAGAGGGCGTTTGACACAGTTCCACACAGTAGGTTAGTGCAAAAGCTGGAGGACCAGGCAAGGATAATAGGGAAGGCACTGCAATGAATCAGGGAATACCTGTCAGGAAGACAGCAGCGAGTCATGGTACGTGGCGAGGTGTCAGAGTGGGCGCATGTGACGAGCGGGGTTCCAGAGGAGTCAGTCCTAGGACCGGTGCTGTTTCTGGTATTTGTGAACGACATGACGGAAAGAATAGACCCAGAAATGTCCCTGTTTGCAGATGATGTGAACTTGATAAAAATACAATCGGACGAGGACCAGACAAAATTACAAAGGGATCTGCACAGGCTGCAGGCCTGGTCCAGAAACTGGCTCCTGTAGTTCAGCCCCAACAAGTGCAAAGTCATGAAGATTGGGTAAGGGCAAAGAAGACCGCAGGCTTAGTACAGTTTAGGGGGCCATAGACTACAAACCTCACTCAAGGAAAAGGATCCTGGGGTGAGTATAACACAGGGCACATCTCCTGAGGCCTACAGGAGCCTATCAAACCTAAGAATAGCATTCCGACATCTCAATAAGGGATCGCTCAGGACCCTGTACACCGTGTACATTAGGTCTGTATTGGAGTATGCAGCACCAGTTTGGAACCCCCACCTACCCAAGCACGTAAGGAAATTAGAGAAAGTGCAAAGGTTTACAACAAGGCTAGTCTCGAGGCTAAGGGGCATGTCCTATGAGGAGAGTTTAAGGGAAATCTACCTGACGCCACTGGAGGACAGGAGAGATTGGGTGGATATGATAACGACATATAAAATACTGAGAGGAATCGACAAGGTGGACAGAGACAGAATGTTCCAGAGATGGGACACAGCAACAAGGGGTCACAGTTAGAAGTTGAAGACTCAGATGAAACACAGGGATGTTAGGAAGTATGTATCCTAATCACAGAGTTGTCAGGAAGTAGAATAGTCTGGGAAGTGATGTAGTGGAGGCATACATAGCTTTAAGAAGAGGTATGATAAAGCTCATGGAGCAGGAAGAGTGACCTAGTAGCGGTCTGTGAAGAGGCGGGGTCAGGAGCTGTGATCGATCCCTGCAACCATAACTAGGTGAGTACACACACACACAAGGCCAGGAGCTGAGATTCTACCCCTGCAACTACAAATAGGCGAGTACAAACACACGAATGAAAACTCGTTCAATTATAAAGCAGCTAAAGATACATTTCCTTTAAAATAATACATTCTAGAAGGTTAGTAAATCAATGATAACCCGGAAGGTTAGTAACCCAGGATAGCACAATATAGTCAATACGACTTATTGTCATTTGGGTTCTTCTATCCTCTTCCCCAAGATGTGACCCCACAACATGGCTAACACCCAGGTAAATACTGCTAGGATAACAGAGTCAATAAGTGTAAGGAAACATACCCATTGTGCTACGGTCCAACCAGAGTCCTATATTTATGAGACGAAAGAGATACCACATAAACCACAAAGCACCTGGTACACACAAGGAACCAACTACCTACGATCTCTGAATTTTAGCTAGTCTTAATAATGAACTTCGAGTCTCTCAATTAACAGTTAAAATTTACTAATTGTTCCTGCAGAAACTAGCAATACTTAGGTATCTTTACTGGTAAAACGTTTCTCATTCACAGAAGGTTTCAGTCGAATACAAGCGATATAACACGAGAGAAAAATGGAGATTTAATTTGGAGATCAGTCCTTTAAGCTATATAGATGGGAATCATCGCCTTTGCACAATGTTATCATAGATGGCGCTCCTTCCCAAAATGCCGTCAAACCCAATTTTGACATATAAATCTGAGAGTCCTGATCCACCTCCAGAGCCAGTACTCACCTCTCTGGGGACCCAAGAGGACTGTAGGCTGTAACAGTGATGTCTTTACTCTTGCAAAATTCAATCAATTTATTCTGGGGCAGATAGGGGTGTACTTCGATCTAAAAAATAAAATAATTCGTTAAGTCAATTATTCCGTGTTTCGGTATCTAATATATTCGGTGTTTATGGTAAGTGTTTTCCACTAGAATGATAAAATCTTGTCAATACCTCAGCGGTCACTGCCTCAAACACTTTGCACGGATCACATCTTAAACATACTGCTGTGCGTTTACACCTTTAAACAGTCGGGCAAGCAAGTCGAACTGACCTCAAAATTGAGATTGAATTTACACTCGACTTTATTTACACTCGACTGCTTCGACAGAATATTGTTGCTGTATAATTAAAGCTCACAGACTTCCTGAAAAGCATCACGATGTACTCTCTCCAGCACCACCCACCTGATTGTTAGCAATGGGGACCTTGGCCACCTTAAGAACACGTTCCAGTTGTTTTTTGTTGAAGTTGGAGACCCCGATGGACCTGGTGAGGCCCAGTCTCACACACTGCTCCATTGCTTCCCAGGTTTCCACGTAATCAACGTCACTGTAGAGTAACTTCCCAGTCGAGTCAGCTGGCAAGAGATCGCCTCCTTCCTGTGAGTTGAAGGAAGTTGCGAGACTTAATGGTACTGTGACCATTGAGATCACGCAGTTATAATGGTATCTAACGCTAAATATGAACCAACAGAAGAACACCCAGAGTAAAATTATCTAACATTAATAAAAACTACTCATGTTCAACAAATAAATGCATTTCACTAAGTAAAATAATCCACTTTAGAAAAATAGTGTTAACATCGAGATGCTTCCATAAAAAATTCCTTTGAGACTGAGTTTCAGGAGACTGGGAGTGAGTTGAAGGGGTTTTAAAATAAACGGAAGGGGTGTAGAATTGACCTAGAGGGTTTGGAAAGATAGATGACCGTGGAACTGAGTGAAAGTTTAAAGATATGGATGTGTTAAGTTGCTAAATGTTGTAAAGGGTTAGAGTAGGTAAGAATCAGACATGGTGTTTGAATGTAGGAACGAGGTGGAGGCTTGAAGCAGCGGAAATGTCATATTTGATTTCGAAGTCTGGCGTGAGCATTATGAACAGAGTAAGGAATATAGAAATTAAGACAGTATGAAAGTTATAATTGAAACGGAAGAGAAGCTGAGATGCTCAGGATGGGTTGGAAGGAATGAAGTTTCAAGTGGTAGGGACATGAGCATCCAGCAGACATGTGTGGGTGGGTTATATCGCAGTGAGTGGGGACAAGTAACTTTTTGTGTGTGAAGAAGTTAATATCTATGAAGATATTCACGAAAATCAGCTATCCAAACTTGTAAGTGTATCTCATGACTTCGTGCAAAAAGAGCTAAGCAGGTTAAATCTAACTACGAGCAGCGGCCCAGATAACATCCCATCTAAGTTCATAAAAGATGGTGCCTCTTAACTGACAACCTGCATTGCTCACATAATAAATTTGTCCATCAATACTAATACCGTACTAGAGGGGTTCAAGGAGGCCAGAGTTACTCCTATCTTCAAGAAAAATAGTAGGTCTGATGTCAGCAACTATAGGCCTGTTAGTATAATATCCAAAATTCTAGAGAGGGCGGTGTACTGTCAAGTAGTTAAGAATCTTAATGACAACAACATTCTTCATAGTTACCAATCAGGCTATAGGAGATCTTACTCAACCGACACCTCCCTAATTAATCTGATGGATTACATGAGAACAGAAATGTCGACAGGGAACCTCATAGGAATGGTAACCTTACACTTCCAAAAGGCCTTCGATCCTGTCAACCACAATATATTATGTAAGAAACTTCAAGCTATCTGCATAGGTTCCATAGACTGGTTTAAGTCCTATCTTAGCAACAGGAAACAAACTGTCAAAATCAACAAAACAGATTAGGAACCCCTGCCGATATCATGTGGAGTTCCCCAAGGTAGTATTCTGGGTCCCTTATTATTTCTAGGGACAGCCCTTGAAGCTCCTCTGCCAGTACGTGAGGTACAGTTTTGAGATAGGCGAGATAGATAGCTTATCAACGCATTGATCTTGAAGCCAGTGTATGAGGTAGAGATGAAGGTACGTGAGGTAGATAGCTTATCAAGACACTAACCTTGTAGCCCGTGGGCCAGTGTATGAGGTAAAGGTCAAGGTAGTCGAGGCCAAGGTTTGCCAGGGTGGTCTCCAGGGCTGGCAGCACCGACGACTTCGCGTGGAAAGTATTCCACAACTGGTATAAAGAAAACTTTTAATTAACATTAAAGAATTTTTCCACTGAAAAATTATGAGTTCTTCAGCCTCTGCGTGCAGTGTGTAGTAAGATGGTAATTGAATGCTGTCTTAAAACAGACGCTAATGAAGTCACACAGGTAAACGTATCAGTTCCTGGATCTTCATTCCTTCAAGCACGTGTATTTGAAGTGATCAAGGTCCAAAACTTTTTTTAGTAAAGGCGTCCCCTGTGAATGCAGTTGCGTCCGTTTCCTTAGTAACTACGACCTTCACTAGTACAGATAACCATTATCTGCACATATCATCCTCTTTATAGGAACAATAAATATTACTTTGGAGAGAATGGATATTTTTCCTGGAAGGGAATCACAATTTAGTCAGTTTTAACTATTTCTACTTTTAGCATCCAGGCACCTGACGAGTACTAATTTTTTTTTTCATAATTTTTAACTTTCGTTCAAATTTTCATCCTAACCTTGTCTGTACTTTTTTTTCACTACTCATTTTACAGGCTAAGAGCTGCTATCCTACCTTAGCTTATTTACAGAGAGATATCATAACTCAGTTCATTTCAAAGCCCAGCCCTATCTTAGGTATACTGTCAACCCTCTCCATTATGCTACCCATAACAGTTAGCTAACACCTAGGTGCTAGATGAAACATGGGTTTAGGTGTAAGGTTATTTTCCCGAAGTGTCGAACCCACGTCTAAAGGTTTTTCAGACTGTGGGTCATCTTTTTTTAGTCTGGATCACAATAAGCCATATAAATGTTCCCTGCATATACGTGGATAATATTGTTATGTATTCAAGGGGAAACTCTAAACCCACAAGGGTCATACAGAGAATGGGGAATGAGAAGTAGATTTAATTCAAGGAATGAGAGGTAATTCCCTGAATCAGGAGCCTTTCACCAACATAAAGGTGTGTCTGTGGTAGTGTTTAGCGAAGATAGAGACTCAGACTTACACATAGGACGCCTTGATGCTGGTGAGGTGGTTCTTGATCCATGGAATTAGAGCTAGCCTTTTCCTCGGATCAAACCTGACTGCCTCTCATTCCCCATTCTCTGTTAACCAGGTTTGCTGGCTTCCTTGTAGATATAATGTTATCACTAGATGTTAATTAAGTGGTGATCATACCTTGCTGGTGATGAAGAGTTCATCCCTGGTGACGGTACCGTCCTTGATGAGAGCAGCGATGGCAGCTCCCACTTCAGATTCATTGCAGTACTCGTGAGCACAGTCAAAGTGACGATAACCAGCTGTGACGGCGTCCTTCACCGCTGCCGTCACGTCTCCTGGCTTAGACTGTCCCACACATTAACTCTCAGCGTAACTTAATAAGAAAATAATACCACATATCAGATGCTACCCACTTGGTTCTGATTTACCGCGTGAGATGAACTCGTTATATAGCAACATCTATTTTTTTGGTTGGTAGAATTACGACAAATTGTAGTAAGGATACAAGTGCAACTTACCACATTTAATTAAAGCGAATAAATCTGGGTGGAAGAGATGAATGAATAGGGGTCGTCCCAGAAGGGCTGAGGGAGGGAGGGTTAACGAGGTTTGAGTACTAAGGGTTTAATCATCTAGCAGTCTTTGTGAGCGGGTTTGATGGAGTGGAGAAAAAGGGTCTTTATGAACTTACGTACTAGTGTAGATAACATTATGGAAGAATGAATAGTAGGGTGTGGATATTGAAAGTACAGGACTAACTAGTTTGATTCTACACTTTTGAAGACAGGTCAATAATGGATGGAGAATGTGTTCTTTTACTGTGTCTCCTACCTTGGTGGAGATACCAGTATTGCAAAATATATATTTATTGTAAAGATACAGGACTAAAATATAATTATTTAACCTTTTGAATATCATTACTAATGAAAACATTGTATATGCAGAGAAAAAATAACATTGTTAGAAAAATGCCAAAGGCTTGCAAAATTTCGTAAATGAATAAAAGAATTTATATTAGGTTAGATATGGTAAGATTCACCAGGCAAGAGAACAAATGCCTCGTGATGCAGGTCTTAATTATCATATGTTGACCCGACTTTGGAGGTTTTGGTCATCTGGCCGAGGCCTTCTACTGGCTTACCGTTTCAGCCCCTTAAAAAATAATAACCTTAACTATGTGTATAATTTGAGTGTGTTAGAAATTGAGAGGAGACGGTGGTGGCAGCAGCAGTGACAGGCAGCTACACAAACATCTGGTGGTGGTGGCCAACCTCCAAAAATATAATAGAATTAGCCGCCTCATCGTCACTACTAGTTTTTACCCTTTTTTTACACTGCATTGTACAGGCTATGAGTGGTACTGGTCAGAGGGCAGTGCTAAATCCGTAGGGGTTATAAATTTCTCTCGGGGATTAGTTCACTAATACTTGAAATACAAAGCTTTAATCCCATGTTTAGTATTTTTGTCTCACATGGACATTCTGCTTTGATCTTTATAACTTAGTTTTGCAATCTGTCAGGCTTTCCCAGCTTTGGCTCGGGTAGGGTAGGCGTCGTATGACTGAATCATGGGACCCGGGTTTAATTCACATGACGCGCTCACTGGATCATTAAGGAGCATATTTTACAGTGTCAAAACTTGAATAGTAGTCTGACTCGAGGTCACAGGCGTAGTGTATATGGTAGAACACTTGGCTCTCTGTGCCGCTGGTGAGTAGTAGAGCACTTGGCTCTTTACATCGATAGTAAGTGTGGTAGAGTACTTTCTACTTGGCTGATATGCACTTCTTAATTATATTTGATAGTCTTTAATACTAGTTATGTTTTGGGCTCAGATTTTGAATTTGTAATTGATAACACGAATCACGTAAACAAACCCCTTTCAAAACTGCAACGAAAGGATCCTTATGCAGGATTCGTATAACATGGTAAAAAAAAAGAGATAATTTAGCTCACTTTTCCTCTGATGTTTGTAACGAAAAACTCAAATTATTCTCTGTTACTGCTTAACAAACATTTCGAATTTTCTCTGCAATTCCAAGATTTAAAAATGGTCAGACACGACTTATCTATTGTTACCTTGAACTTATTGAAGATCTTGAACTTATTTGCCTACAATGTGATCCATTGATTTTGGAGCAATTTAAGTCACTGACGATTCCCAGTTTAAAGACATTGCTAAAACAGAAAACTCGTGATCAAAGAAAGTTCGTAATATTACATATATATATATATATATATATATATATATATATATATATATATATATATATATATATAATATATATATATATATATATATATATATATATATATATGTATATATATATGTATATATATATATATATATATATATGTATATATATATATATATATATATATATATATATATATATATATTATATATATA
>WNWK01012054.1:21481-61496 GCA_009830355.1 Cherax destructor
TAACTTTTTGTGTGTGGGGGGGTTCATGTTATGTTTTCTTGTTTGGGGGATTGTGTCCAAGGGGGGGTATGATGGGGTATATGGGTAGTTCTTTATAAGAAGTGTATATCTCTTTTTGTCTATATTTTGTTATATCATGTTATTGTGAAAGTTTGGGTATACTAAAGGTGGCCTTGGATATGGGGCTTGGTGGTTGAAGAATTTTTGGGGAATAGGAGGATAGGGAAAAGGGTTGTGGGTATATTTTTTTTTTTTTTTTTTTTATTTTTTATTAAACAGGGTACAAATAAATAGAAAATAATACATATCCAAGAACACCAAATTATCCAATATGACAACACGTATTTAAACCCCCCTCCCAATTATTTAATCATAAATATCAGAACATAAGAACAAACACATTGATAATATTAAACAAAAAAATATATAAAAATTTTTTTCCCCCCCGGATAAGACTATCGCACATTCATTTTTTCCCCTCAATCAACACAATAAAAAAACAAAAAAACCCCAAAAAAAAAAGGGTTCATGTATAAAGAATTCAATGTTCAAATACACAACCTATAAATTACATATCCAAGAACCCCCAATACCCCCCCAAGAACATTAACCACTAAAAATATATAAAACAATTGTTTTCCACATCATGGGATTGAATGTAACATTAGACCCCTTTTTATTCAAATGCCGAAAAACATATCTAAGTTTAAAAGTCCCATGACACACCCTGATTCCCCGGGGCAGGGCCGACTATAAAAACCCCCCCCATGACCCTTCTCCAGACTTTCGGGGATTTTTCTGATAAAAACCCCCCCATCATGTAACTGAACAGGGGCCCTCACACACTGTAAATACACACCCAAAAAAGACAGTTGACACCCCTATTACAAATTACCCTTTTGAATTGTACCACCTCTGTTCTCCCCCCCATCCGCCTCAAAATTCCCCCCCCCCTTGAAAGGGGGGAAAACCAGCCCGCCTTTCCCCTTTTCCCTTTTTTGGGCCCCTTTAACCCCCCCACTGTGAGGCCGATAACCCCCCGGGGGGGATCCACCTCCCTTTTCCCCCCTAATCTCTTTAGTTCGACTTTTTGTCCTATAAAACCCAGCTATCATCATCTTAATGGCCAGCGGGGCCCCCACCTGAGAAGCCCATGAATAATTTAAAAGAAATCAGTGCCCCAAAACCCCCACCCCCCCCTTTTGGGTCCGGGGTTTTCCATACCACTCACATCCAAACTCAAAGCCCCCAGCACCGAAATGCCCCCCCCGCAATCCCAACACATGACTAAACCAATTCCCCCACCCCCCCCAACCTATCGCAGAAATACACTACATGATAAGCAGTCCTTCCCCCCCACACAACGCACAACCACCCCCCCTTTCCCCTAATCCCCAGATGCAACAATGCCCCAGATGGAAGAAATTGCCATGCAGAAACTTATAAACTCCCTTTCCCCCCCCGGATCAATCCTAGCTTCCCCCAACAATCCCCACACTACCCCCAAAGCATACATAGGGGATACACTTTTACCACCGTTTCCCCCCCTTCCCATTCCCACCCCATCCAACACCCCGCCTCCCCTTTCCCCCCGGGCCCAACCACCAACATAAATGAATCATCCCCTCACAGTCCTTTAACTCCTTTCCCTTCCACCATCGACCCATATCCTCATGAATCCTCCGCAGCCAGCCCCCCCCCCTCCCCCTTTTTCCCCCATATAACACCTCTTCACAAAACATTTTTTTTAAACCCTGAAAAGAAATAACCCCCCAGCCCCTGGCGATGGGGAGCGAGACCCCCCCCCACTTAACCACCCAAATTTTCCCCCAAAAAAATTTTATTAAAAATTGGGAAACCCCCCGACACCCCCAAAACCCCCCCAGTGGGGTATACTTTACCCCACATGCCACAATTTACTATAGATCAATACTTTTTTCCACCACGCCCTTTTTATGGGGTTAAATTCCCGTCTCATACCGACAATTACTTTAAAACCCCATCCATCACCCCTTCAAACCCCACCCCCCCGCCTCCCGGGATCCTAAACAGGAAAACAACAACGGAAAAGGACCCCCCTGCCTCAACCCCTTGCCATTTCAATATGCCCCCAAAACCATTCACCTGCACACGACACGCGCCCCTCATAAAACACTGTGCCCACCCCACCCCAGCCCCGAACCCTGCCATCTCAGAATTTCCCCCAAAAGCCTCACGGGAACACTTAATGCCCCTCCAATCTAATGCTAAAACCCCACCCCCTTTTCCATCCGATTCCAGTAAAGAAACCCTGATACCCCCGTGTCCTCATTGATTCCCCGGAATCATACTGCCCCTCATCTATCACCCTCCCAAACCCACACTCTTCAGACGATTCCCAATTTTTTGCAGATCTTATAATCACAGCACATTGGGAAACCTGAAGGGTAATGTACACCCCGGTGTTTGCTTCCCCCCGACCGCACACCTGCCGCTGATCCCCCCAATCCCTTTTATGCTTCATTTCATTAAAAAAAACTACCAAAACCCCTTCAACACCCCCAATTTTCCACAAAAAACTCACAAGGAAACCATCTAAACCTGGGGACTTGCCTATGCACATGCCCATTACAGCCCTCCATTTCCCCCCTGTTATAACCCCCCCCAACTTCCCCTATTATCATCGCCCCAAACCACACCGCACCCCCCCCCATCCCTGTAACCCTCCCCCAATACCCCCCCCCATGACTCCCAAAAGGGGCATATATCCACCTTCCCCCTTGTCCACAACATCTGACCCCCTAAAAACCGCCCAGGCCTTCTCACCACAACTTCGTGTCATAGCCTCTCTTTCGTCGTGCCACGAAAAAAACAGGCAGAGGCCATCTCCCAATCACCCTCCCAACCCCCCCGCCACCCCCCCCCATAAATGCATATTTTGGGTGCCCTGATCTGCTCCTTAAACCCCTTTTTTTTGTACTGATAGGTCCCCTAACCCCCCATGACATTCCCTTAATTCCCCCAAATACCCTCAACCCCTACATAACCGCCTTTCTCCCCCCCCCACCCAATATAAAAATCCTTAATGCGTACCTTAGCCACTGTATCCCACCAAGAAATCACATCTGCCCACTTCCCCCTCCCCCCCCAAATTTTTCCCCCAACTCTGCAAACCCCCCCTTCCCCCCCCTTTTAAACAAACCCACATTCAACCCTCCCCCATATCTCCTAGGCAATCCATCCCACGCCAAATTCACAATACCCCCCCATGATCCGAGAATGCCAGTCCCCAGTTTCAAATTCGACCTCAACCCCCATTGCATATTCTATCCAATCTTACAACCTTCCCCCCAAAAGTATATTCCCTTTACACCGCAACCCCCACCCAAGAGCAGGTCCCCCTGATCCTACCACATGCCCGCCCCCCGTGGCTCCCCCTCCCGCGACTAGTCACACAATTCCAGTCCCCACCTACAACAACTCCCCCCATCGACCGCAGGTGAAACTAGCTCATCCCCCAAAACCACTTTAATCCCCATCACCTCTGCTGGCCCATATAAAAAAACCCAGCCCTACCCCCAAAAACCCCCCAACTCGAAAACCTACCATCCCCGCCCCTTCCCCAAACCACAAAAAACGGGCTGGTTTCCCAATCAAAAAAACGCTTCCCCCCTTTTAACCTACATGTATACCAACATACAAACATACCCGCAGACCAACTCACTACCCATCTTTAAAATTTTGCTCCTGCCCAAAAAGCCACATCCACCTGATGGCCCCAAAATTTTCCCCCAACCCCAATTTTCTTCCGCCTTACACAAACCAAACATTGACCTTAGACACCGGAAAAAACAAAGGTGGCTTTCCGGGATCTGCCCCCCTTTTGACTCATTTTTAATCCACTTGGGAAAGCCCGATTCCCCGAGGCCTTTTCCTTTAGGCCCCACACCACCCCATGTACCCAGTGCCCACAGTTTTTTTCCAGGCCTTTGCGCTGGGTTAGCCATCCTCTGATCCAATTACAGCTGCTTTTTTCCCTCACCCGGGTCCACCAGCACCACATGCCCCCCCTCCGATGAAATCCATTTCCCCACAACCCTGTCTGAGAACCCCCCCCTTGCCCCACCACTCCCCCTGAACGCACCCACAGCGCAGTCTCGACCGACCCGGGCCCCGTCCACGCCCCCCCCCCTCAATGATGATGTCCCCACCAAGGTCGTGGGATTCCCCCCCATCACCCCCCCCCCTCAGCGACGCCACCCCCCCACAGCGGTCTCCCCCCATGGGGGAATTGTCGGAAGGGTGACACAGGCCCCACTTAAGCCCTGCCCCCCACCCTCCCGCCGGCGCTCCTATTCCCCTCCTCAGGACTACAGTCATCCTGTTGCGTAGTCCACTGCTGCCTGCTATGCTGGTAAGGAGCACCTCTGGCCTCCTGCCTCCTGTCACACAAGGCCGCCATGTGTCCATATCCCCACATAGGCGACAGTCCGTTGTTGGCCCGCATATGTCACGAAAACTTGCGTGGAAATTCCCTAATATTACATAAGACGGTGGGGTACTTAAGAGACATCTTTCAAAAATAAGACCATCCGGAGCCCCTCATATGGGCCCCCGCCCAACGTCCTTGTGTTGCCGCATGAATGGTCCCGTATTTATCAAACACTGATGTCATGTCCATTGAATCTGCCTCAAAAGGCACATTGCAACCTTTTCCATGTGTACCTTCTGGAGACATCAGGCTGCACAGTAACACCTGGGTTTATGTACATGCTTGTTCCTGGTACTTTTCCACGATTGTCTCGTAAACACTGGTAGCACCAAACTTCAAAAATTCTTAATTCCATTCATGGCCACCCAGACAACAGCCGTTTCTCTATACCATAAGTTCTCCTTAATATGTCAGGCAGAAGCACGGCCATATTCTCTGCAGTCACTGCCCCATGGATCAAGTCCAAACAAACCGTGTTGACCCTTTCCACCACCCAGGCCATTTGCAAATCCAAGCTTTTGCCAAACGCCACCGGGGAAGACCGACACGTCCGCTCACCAGCAAGGCTGAGCGACGAATCCTCAGGATATATTGTGTTTAATGTAACCCATGGTTGGGAAGGTTATATTTTTTTTTTATATACGATTGTGTCATGGGTAATATGTATGTAATATGTATTCATTCCTTGTGTGGTCATTGTTTTGTGGTTTTATGTTTTGTTTATGGCATAACAATGCGTGAACGATCTTGGAGGAGGGGGTGCTGTACAAGGATGAGATTGTAGTTGTTTCTGGGTGCCTTGAAGCGTTTTTCGAGAACTTATTGATTGGTTGGTATATATTAAAAAAAAAAAAAAAAAAAAAAAAAAAAAAAAAAAAAAAGTATCCCCTAGGTCTTTTAACTGCAGTTTTGAGCTTCCAGAGATCTCGAACTGATCTCTACACTGCTCTAAATCCTTTGGAAGCTGCGCTCAAGAAGTCGTTGATAAGTCTGAGACCAGAGAGTCTCAAAAAAGCTTAGCTATAAGGTGCTTTATTTACGTATGTCACTATAAATGGATATAGATATTATATCATTATAAAAGGATATAGATATTATGTCATTATAAATAACATATAGATATAACGCTTTATCATTGTAAATGACATACAGATATCATAATATACCATTATAAAAGACATATACCATCATCGAGCCAGTTACCCACAAAAAATAACACGAGACATGATGACCCAACGAAGCACTTACTTGACAACAAGGCGATTTAATAGTAAACAACTATATCGAATAAGTATGAAAACAAAAGAAAATTCGTTAGAACATCGAATTAAGGCGCGACAAAATGTTGACAAAATTGCGTAAATGGTGCTGGTAACCGATCTGGCTTGTATGGGCCAGTAGGCCTTCAGTGTTCCTACATTCATATGGTAGACTGGTAGGTATTACCCACAAATAGACAGACACTTGGTACGCATCAAAAAGTTTGTTGTGTTAATATTGGTAGAATTACGACAATATGTTTAAAGGAAAATGAACTAAAGTGACGTTTTATTAGGAACGTTTCGCTCTCACATTGCTTACGGCTTGACAAAGCGTCTGGAGAGCGAAACGTTGCCGCAATAAAATGTCACATTAGTTGCATTTGTGTCCTTTACTTAACAAATCTTTGTTGTTGTAGACGTCTCGCTCTGCTTGGAGCTTCATCGAAATTTTGGGAAAAAAGGGTCTCATGTGGTTATTCTTATCCTAACTGTAATATATCAATATATCAAGTTCCAAGTCAGCGAAGAAGTCAGATATTGAAGTCAGAAATACCCAGACCTTCTCCCAGTAGATTTCACTAAAGAATTTCTTCAATTGGCGTCGCCTCGGGAAAAAGCAGGATAAGAAAATATGAAATCTCTTTGGACGTATCGAGTTATCATTGAGTTCAATCTTACATCAAAGCCCTTCCCCAGCATCAAGGTTCTACTTGAAGGGATCAGTAGTTGCTGTGGAGATTCCTTATCTCTTGCAGCGACGCACAAGGGTGGTTGGATGGGTCGCACCTGGCGTCTTCAGCATCGACGAGAAAGATCTCGATTTAGTGATTTCCATCACTCCATTCACGACCAAAAAATAAGATGTATATATATATATATATATATATATATATATATATATATATATATATATATATATATATATATATATATATATATATAAAAGAGAGAGAGAGAGAGAGAGAGAGAGAGAGAGAGAGAAAGAGAGAGAGATCGCAGTCAGCTGGGCTCGATACTGTTACTGGGGACGGTCAAGATTCCCAGGCAGGTTATATCTTTACTCAGTAAATTTACACACACACACACTTTTATATATATATATATATATATATATATATATATATATATATATATATATATATTATATATATTTTATATATTAATTTGTGGCTTGAGGTGAGTGAATATATATATATATATATATATATATATATATATATTTTTTTTTTCACCTGAATGCCACAAAATATATATATATATATATATATATATATATATATATATATATATATATATATATATATATATATATATATATATATTTTATATATATATATATATATATATATATATATATATATATATATATATATATATATTAAAGTGTGTGTGTGTGTGGCATTCGAGGAAAAAAATTCGCGAAAAGAAACAAGATGCAAAACAACCACGGGGGAGTTGAATTATAGCGCAGGCCTTTCACGTTGCAACAAAATCATCAGGAGCTTGCAATGTTGCAGAAATGAGTAGGAGTTACTAATGAATGTCATGTTACTAAACGTTAGGCCTGCTAGGTAATCATTCTATTACCAGTGCTTGTGGGATGATTATCTTCTCTTCTTATAATACTCAATCTTGCTGGCACTTGGCACTGTTGTGCCTGAGGCACTGAGTGCTCCTACCTCCCTACCTCATTCATAGCAAGAACTTTCCTCCGAACGAATCTGCTAGGACCTCCTACTCATTTAGTAACATTGCAAGCTCCAGATGTGTTGATTGTAACACGAAGGGCCTAGCGCTATCATTCAACTCCCTGTGGTAGTTTTATTTTAGCTAACGCAAAATAAGCCATCACCAATGCTCAACAACTTAGGTAGGTAGAGAATGGAGTGGCTTTTAGTTTTCCGTGTTATAAAAGCTTCTGCAGGAGTTATTCATTCCTGACTCACGTCTGTGCCTTCAGTGAGCAAGGAACTGAAGAGCAGAGACTAGAGTCACTCAACCAACAGCTCCTCCATGTACATGTATGGATAGAGTACCACCAGGATGAAGAATTAGAACTTGTGCAACATCTGGGTATCTTTATTTGTAGACGTTTCGCCCTACAACGGCTATATCAGTAAAATTCAAGGACACAATTAGAAGACTGTAGAACTATATACAAAATATGAGGTAATCAGTCCTCAACCTTGGAGTTGGAGTGAAGAGCACCGTAGTCTTGAAGAGTCTGAAGCACAGGTATGAAGACTGACGTTTATATTCTGGCTTCAGTTGAAGGATGTGTAGCAGACGAAGATATTGTCACTGGGAGGCCGAGGGACTCATTACCTCATCTTTTGTATATATTTCTACAGTCTTCCAGTTATGTCCTTGAATTTGTATTGATAAAGCCACTGGTTGGCGAAACGTCTGCAATAGCGGTGTCCAGATGTTGCAAATGTGTTTAATTCTTCAGCTCGTATATGGAGTGTTGGCTTCACTCGTCATGTGTTTCTTTTGGCACTGCAGGCGACTCGCGCGAACATTTCATCAGCTGGCCAGCGAGTGTGTGCCAGATTCCTGGAGTTTAGTATGTTCAGAGATTCAAATAACAGTGGTGTTGATTGTTTTCTGTCTCCCGTCTGTCTGTCTGTCTGTTTCTCTCTCTGTCGTATCAGTATCAATGTACACCGTTCCCACTTATACAGCTGGTCCCCTTTTCGTGTGACGTCACGGTACCCGCTGACGTCAGAGGCTCAGGCATGTGCACAGCCTCACATAGGCGGACTGCCTCACTAGTGTTAGACCCAGAGCGAGACAGACGGTGTGGCTGGACTCTCCTTCACTTACTGTAAATATACCATAACCATATAACAAGGAGTATCTTTGACCTCCTATATATCTTCCCAAGACCCACACGACATTTTCTCTCTCTCTTCCTCCATTTTTACGAGCACGAGAGAGGAGGCATCATTCTTTATATAGTGTTGCAGCTGAAACATGAGAGAATGCTTCAGTGTTCAATATTCAGAATGCTTCATGCTCAATATTCATTGTTTATATCCCCTTAACGAGCGATATCGTGTGTTTACCGTCAGCCAGGGATCAACAAGCCGTTACCCCGACCCCCTCTCTCTCTCTCCTCTCTCTCTCTCTCTCTCTCTCTCTCTCTCTCTCTCACCTTGTTTTCTTCGTCTGGTTGTGTGTACTTTTGGGGGAGGGGGGAGGGGGAGGAGCAGGTTGCGATCAAAATAGAAGATAGCTCCAATTCCTTGGATGAAAGGTCTTTGTTAATAAACTATATAGACTGTATAGACTTGCGTACGAATAAGAGCGTGTTTTAGCCAAAGTCTGCTTTCTAAAGAAGTATATCTTTCTAATGTTAGTCTTCCCGACTGGTGAACTCACCTAATTGTGGCTGCAGGGGTCGAGACTCAGCTCCTGGCCCCGCCTATCACAGGGTGTGTGTGTGTGTGGCAGTGAAGCACTTAATATAGCGCTTGCGAGATGCGTGCACACACACACACACACACACACATACACACACACAGTAGCGGCCAGTGAAGAGGTGGGGCCAGGAGCTATGACTCGACCCCTGCAACCACAACTAGGTGAGTACACACACACACAGTCTCTGATTCCCGGTAGCAGCTTCCAGTAGTGTATCTCGGTACAGTAAATTCTGATATAGTCAATTTTGGTATAGTGAGTCCTCGTAAATTATTATTATTATTAGTAGTAATAGTATTAGTAGTATTAGCATTAGTATTATTATTATTAGTAGTAATAGTATTAGTAGTATTAACATTATTATTATTATTTTTAGTAGTAGTATTTTAACTTTATTAACTGTTATTATAATTATTATTATTGGGAAGCGGTAAACCCTTAGCAGTCTTAAAGCAGTTAGTCTACCTCGTCTGTGATCCTCCCTGAGGTTTGATCCAAGGGAAGAGAGGGCGGCTCATATCCCTTGGATCAAACACCACACAGCAAACCAGCCGCTTCGGCGGGGAAAATAATTTAAATAAATTTTGACTCAAAGTTTAATGAATCTTGTGAAAAATAATATGAATATTTTTTTTCGATTTAATAATTTTTCAGGATCATAAATTAAAAAAAAGTGGCAAATTAACATTCCTCCAAAATTTCCATGCAGAAATTCATAAGTTTAGGAGATTAAATATTGTTATATACATATATATATATATATATATATATATATATATATATATATAATCGCGAACAAGCTCTACAAAATGCAAAACACCCACAGGGGGAGTTGAATGATAGCTCTAGGCCTTTCTATTACAGTCAACACATAATATATATATATATATATATATATATATATATATATATATATATATATATATATATATATATATGCAAACAATCGCAGACAGGTGATCTTAACAATGCAAGTCAAGCCCCGGGGGTTGGAAATCTTTAGCTCAATACTTTCACACTTCTCAGTGCGTCATCAGGAGCTATGCAAAGTTGCAAGGCAACAACTGAAGGAGTGAGGGAAGTTTTCACAGAGTAGCCTGTGTGGGTTATATCTTCTAATTTCATAATCCTTGACATCTCAAGCCCTCCTACCCCATATGGGGATGGGGATGGTGGTGGACCAAACCATTGGTTCACATTTTGAGAGAGGCTGTGGCAAGTGACAAACCCACACTGCGCTACTTTGAGAAAACTTCCCTTCACTAATTCAGTTGCTGCCTTGCAACATTGCATTGCATAGCTCCTGATGACGCACTGAGAAGTGTGAAAGTACTTGAGCTAAAGATTTCCACCCCCCGTGGCTTGTCTTGCACACACACACACACACACATCTCTCCATGGGTCCTGAGAGGGGAGCAGAGGAGCTATGTGTACCCCTAACAACGATCTTCAACACATCTATCGAAACAGGGCAACTACCTGAGGTTTGGAAGACAGCAAATGTAGTTCCAATTTTTAAAAAGGAGACAGGAACGTAGCACTAAACTACAGACCAGTGTCACTGACATGTATTGTATGCAAGGTCATGGAGAAGATAGTCAGGAGAAGGGTGGTTGAGCACCTAGAAAGGAATGAGCTTATCAACGACGGCCAACACGGTTTCAGGGACGGGAAATCCTGTGTCACAAACCTACTGGAGTTCTACGACAGGGTGACAGCGATAAGGCAAGAGAGAGAGGGGTGGGTAGATTGCATATTCTTGGATTGTAAGAAGGCGTTTGACACAGTTCCACACAAGAGATTAGTGCAGAAGCTGGAGGACCAGGCAGGGGTAACAGGGAAGGCACTACATTGGATCAGGGAATACCTGTCAGGGAGACAGCAGCGAGTCATGGTACGTGGCGAGGTGTCAGAGTGGGCGCCGGTGACGAGCGGGGTTCCACAGGGGTCAGTCCTGGGACCAGTGCTGTTTCTGGTATTTGTGAACGACATGACGGAAGGAATAGACTCCGAAGTGTCCCTGTTTGCAGATGAGTGAAGTTGATGAGAAGAATTCAATCGGACGAGGACCAGGCAGAACTACAAAGGGATCTGGACAGTCTGCAAGCCTGGTCCAGCAACTGGCTCCTGGAGTTCAACCCCACCAAGTGCAAAGTCATGAAGATTGGGGAAGGGCAAAGAAGACCGCAGACGGAGTACAGCCTAGGGGGCCACAGACTGCAAACCTCAATCAAGGAAAAAGATCTTGGGGTGAGTATAACACCAGGAACATCTCCTGAGGCGCACATCAACCAAATAACTGCTGCAGCATATGGGCGCCTAGCAAACCTAAGAACAGCATTCCGACATCTTAATAAAGAATCGTTCAGGACCCTGTACACTGTGTACGTTAGGCCCATATTGGAGTATGCAGCACCAGTTTGGAACCCACACCTAGCCAAGCATGTGAAGAAGCTCGAGAAAGTGCAAAGGTTTGCAACAAGACTAGTCCCGGAGCTAAGGGGTATGTCCTATGAGGGGAGATTAAGGGAAATTGACCTGATGACACTGATGGTAGGGGGGACATGATAACAACATATAAGATACTGAGAAGAATTGACAAAGTGGACAGAGACAGAATGTTCCAGAGATGGGACACAACAACAAGGGGACACAGATGGAAGTTGAAGACTCAGATGAATCACAGAGATGTTAGGAAGTATTTCTTCAGTCACAGAGTTGTCGGGGAGTGGAATAGTTTAGGAAGCGATGTAGTGGAGGCAGGCTCTATACATAGCTTTAAGCAGAGGTATGATAAAGCTCATGGCGCAGGGAGAGTGACCCAGTAGCAGCCAGTGAAGAGGCGGGGCCAGGAGCTTTGACTCGACCCCTGCAACCACAACTAGGTGAGTACACACACATATATATATATATATATATATATATATATATATATATATATATATATATATATATATATATATATATATATATATATACATATTTATATATATATATATATATATATATATACATATATATATATATATATATATATATATATATATATATATATATATATATATATATATATATTTCTTCTTATCTCCATGGGGAAAACGGACAGAATTTTTATTCCGTAAGCCATGCGTGTCGTAAGAGGTGACCAAAATGCCGGGAGCAAGTGTCTAGTAACCCATTCTCCTGTATACATTACTAAAGTTAAAAGAGAAACTTGTTTTCCTTTTAGGGTCACCCTTTCTCGGTGGGATACGACCGGTTTGTTGAAAGAACACACACACACACACACACACACACACACACACACACAATATATATATATATATATATATATATATATATATATATATATATATATATATATATATATATATATATATATATATATATATATATATATATATATATATATATATATATATATATATATATATAGGTGTGTGTGTCAACCCATCCCAAGTTTCTTGCCTTTGACTTCACCTCAAATATTTCCATAATTAAATTTTATAAATTTTTCTCTTGCTCTAATAATTCCTATGTTTTTCTTGTGAGATTCAGACGTCCTTGGCTCGTCCTTGGCTCGTCCTTGGCTCGTCTCTAGTCGTAATTACCCTCAAATATTTTATAACCAACAAAAGTAGAGGGAAAATTAGTATTTTTTTATATACCCACAGATTACATCTTATCAATGGTCTGTGATCCTACAACAGCTGTGATCCTACCACAGCTGTGATCTTACCACAGTTGTGATCCTACCACAGTTGTGATCCTACCACAGCTGTGATCCTACCACAGCTGTGATCCTACCACAGTTGTGATCCTACCACAGCTGTGATCCTACCACAGCTGTGATCCTACCACAGTTGTGATCCTACCACAGCTGTGATCCTACCACAGTTGTGATCCTACCACAGCTGTGATCTTACCACAGCTGTGATCTTACCACAGCTGTGATCTTACCACAGCTGTGATCCTACCACAGTTGTGATCCTACTACAGCTGTGATCCTACCATAGCTGTGATCCTACCACAGCTGTGATCTTACCACAGCTGTGATCTTACCACAGCTGTGATCTTACCACAGCTGTGATCCTACCACAGTTGTGATCCTACTACAGCTGTGATCCTACCACAGCTGTGATCCTACCACAGCAGTGATCCTACCACAGCTGTGATCCTACCACAGTTGTGATCCTACGTCTGCTCATTTTAAAGTCCAGCCCTGTCTAAGGTATACTATCATCCGTTTGGACGTGGGTCACAGAAGTCGATAGACTTTTTACTGTGAAGCGAACACAGGAACAAGACGTAAGAAGCCTTGTTCATAAGTCTGGTCCTCTCCAGGATGCGACCCGCTACAGTCAGCTGACACTCAGGTACCTCTTTACTACCTGGTGAACAAGGGCAATGTGTGTAACTACACTTGTTTATAATAATTCTATCCCTGCCCAGGATGCCATTCACAATAGTCGACTAACTGGGGTGTTGTACAACTTTTGTGAGGCAAGCCATACCCAGGTGTCGTTGCAATCTGTTGCTGTACGTCGCGGAGGCGTAAGAAACCACGCTGTCGCGAAGGCGTGAGGAAGCACGCTGTCGCGGGGGCGTGGGGTAGCACGCCGTCGCGGAGGCGTGAGGTAACACGCCGTCGCGGAAGCGTGAGGAAGCCCGCAGCGGACTGGAAGATAAACCGTGTACAAAGGGGATGGAATCTTTGAATTATTCATGTCATGAAGGAATACCTCCCTCAGAGCAGATCAGGGGGATGTCTGAATCATCCCCAGGACGCTGCTATTATATCATGGCTGGGGCCCCTGAATGGGAACCAGGCTGGGGTTCTGGCATGAGGAACCCAGGTAGGAAATCAGACTTTATATTGGTTATAGAAAACAGAGAGAGAGAGAGAGAGAGAGAGAGAGAGAGAGAGAGAGAGAGAGAGAGAGAGAGAGAGAGAGAGAGAGAGGATAAATAAATTCAAAACAACCACTGTGAAAAAAAAACAGTGAAAATCCAAGGACTCATAGTGGAGAATCCTCCCGTGATTTCCTCACATTATCAAGGACTAGTGAAATCACGAAAGCACTTGGAATTTCACTATTTTTTTTTTCCACAGTTTTGCATATTGTGATAGCACCTGTTTACTGTGATCTTATTGTATCTAAATAAACACTATGTAACACATTCTTTTTCAGCAGGAGTGTGCTCGCCTAATGTGACTGTTGACCCAGCGTGACTGTTGACCCAGCGTGACTGTTGACCCAGCGTGACTGTTGACCCAGCGTGACTGTTGACCCAGCGTGACTGTTGACCCAGCGTGACTGTTGACCCAGCGTGACTGTTGACCCAGCGTGACTGTTGACCCAGCGTGACTGTTGACCCAGCGTGACTGTTGACCCAGCGTGACTGTTGACCCAGCGTGACTGTTGACCCAGCGTGACTGTTGACCAGCGTGACTGTTGACCCAGCGTGACTGTTGACCCAGCGTGACTGTTGACCCAGCGTGACTGTTGACCCAGCGTGACTGTTGACCCAGCGTGACTGTTGACCTAGCGTGACTGTTGACCCAGCGTGACTGTTGACCTAGCGTGACTGTTGACCCAGCGTGACTGTTGACCCAGCGTGACTGTAAATGAACTATAGTGACGATGGTTCTTATCCAGTTTACACGTTTAACTATTTTCATAATAAAAAAAAACTTTAAACGTTAATGTAAATGAACCCAAGCATAGTGAATTAGGTTAATCGTAGTTTAAGACAATTTATGAATGGTTTCAAGAGTTAGTTTTGTGTGGTAAAGTGTTTTGGTGTTGGCGTGTTGACTACACACCACCTCACCCTAAATTAACCGGCACAGAATATATATGTATTTCTCATCGTATATACACTGAGAGTTTACTTTAATCCCTTGTACAGGGATTAAATTATTCTTGTCTGGTGGTGAGAAGCGAGGTAGAGTCTTAATGATCCTAGTGTAGGAGATAGACTTTAAACCCCCATTAACAATCCAACTAATCAAGTAGTCGACCGTCTGGTGGTGCCTTGATTTTTTTTTTATATTTTATTGAAACAGGGTACAAAGCACATAGCAAAATAATACATATCCAAGAACATCAAATTATCCAATATGACACACACGTACTACAATCTCCCACACTATTTAATCATAAATATCAGAACATAAGAAGCACACACATTAGATAATATTAAACACAAAATATATATAAACATTTCCTACCGCGATAAGACTATCGCACATTCACACTTTCTCAATCAACACAATGACAAACATTGACAAAACGCCACAAATCACCGGCGTTCATGTATAAAGAATTCAATGTTCAACATACACAACCTATCAATACATATCCAAGAACCTCTCAATACACGCCCAAGAACATTAACCACTAAAATATATATAAACAATTGTTTTCCACATCATGTGGATTGCAATGTAACATTAGACACACCTTTATTCAAATGCCGTAAAACATATCTAACGATTAACACGTCCCATGACACACACCTGATCCCCCCCCCCGGTGCATGCCGCACTATAAGAACCCCCCCATGACCCTTCTCCAGATCTTTCAGATCTTTCTGATGGTAACCCCATCATGTAACTGAACAGAGCCCTCACACACTGTAAATACACACCCACACACGACAGTTGACACCCCTATTACACACATTATCCTTGAATTGTACCACCTCTGTTCTCACCTCTATCCGTCTCACACTCACCCCCCCCTTGTAAACGGAAAACCAGCCCGTCTCTACCCCTTACCTTTTCGCTCCCTTTAACCCCCACACTGTGAGGTTCCGATAACCCTCCGGGAGATCCACCTCCCATTTCCCCCCCATAATCTCTTTAGTTCGACATTTAGTCCTATAAAACCCAGCTATCATCATCTTAATGCGCTCAGCAGCCCCCACCTGACGCATCGCCCATGAATAATAAATGAAATCAGTGACCAAATACACTACCGCCCTTTGGATCCGCTTATCCATACCACTCACATCCAAACTCAAAGCCCTCAGCACCGAAATGACCCCCCCAGCAATCCCAACACATGACTAAACCACTCCCGCACCGCCCCAACCTATCGCACAAATACACTACATGATAAGCAGTCGCTTCCTCCCCACACAACGCACAACCACTCCCTTCCACTAATCCCCTAGTATGCAACAAAGCCCCAGATGGAAGTATGCCATGCAGAAACTTATAAACTACCTCCCGCACCCTCGGATCAATCCTAGCTTCCTCAACAATCCCCACACTACACCCCAAGCATACATAGGGTATACACTCTCTACCACCGCTACCACCCTTCCCATTCCCACCCCATCCAACACCCCAAGCCTCACCTTCCCCGGGTCCTTAACCACTAACATAAATCGAATCATCCCCTCACAGTCCTTTAACTCCTTACCCTTCCACCATCGACCTATATCCTCATGAATCCTCCGCAGCCAGCCCTCTCCCCTCCCTCTTTCCCTCATATAACACCTCTTCACATACACACTTTTTAACCGTCGATGCAACGAAATAAGCCCCAGCCCCCCCCTGGCGATGGGGAGCGAGACCACCCCCCTACTTAACCACTCACAACCTGAACCCCATATAAATCTCATTATTCTTCCCAGGAACCTACGCACATCACAACCCACCAGTGGATATACTGACCCCACATGCCACAATTTACTATAGATCAATACATTTACCACTATCGCCCTCTGATGTAAAGTTAAATTCGCCGCTCTCATACTCGACAATCGACTTAACACCCCATCCATCACCCTCTTCGAATTCACCACCCTCGCCTCCTCACACACCCTCATGTATATTACACCGCAAATTTTCAACCTATCCACAAGTTTCCCCACTGCCACAACTCCCATCCCCACCCTCCTCCCCACCTCCATGTACAATGATTTCTCTTCATTTATTTTCATACCTGTTGCTTCTCCAAAAACCCCCACCACCCTCCCCACTGCCCCTAAATCCCGCCTATCCCTAACTAAAACCGTGGTGTCATCCACATATCCCACAATACCCACTCCCTTACCCTATCGACCGTCACATTTCCCTCAAGACATCTCCTTATCTCCCTATAGAGGGATCCTGAACACAGGCAAACAACAACTGCGTAAATAGGACACCCTGCCTCAATCCCTTGCCATTTCAATATGTCTCCCTAAAAAACCATTCACCTGCACACGCACACGCGCTCCTCATATAACGACTGTGCCCATCCCACCACTTCAGCCCCGAACCCCTGCCATCTCATGAATCTCCACAATGCCTCACGGTGAACACTATCATATGCGGCCCTCCAATCTAATGCTAAAACCCCAGCCTCCTCTTCCATCCGATTCCAGTCAATGAAATCCCTGATACGCCCGTGTCCTCATACATTGATCTGCCCGGAATCCCATACTGTCCCTCATCTATCACCCTGCCAACCACACTCTTTCAGACGATTCCCCAATATTTTCGCGTAGATCTTATAATCACAGCACATTAGGTAAGCACTCTGTAATCGGTAATGTACACACACGGTGTTTGCTTCGGCACCAGCACCGCTACACCTGTCCGCTGTATGTCCCCTAATACCCTTCTATGCTTCATTTCATTAAACAAAACTACCAAAACCCCTTCAACACTCCCCAATTTTCCACATAAAACTCACAAGGTAAACCATCTAAACCTGGGGACTTGCCTATGCACATGCCCATTACAGCCCTCCATACTTCCTCCTCTGTTATCAACCCTCCCAACTCTCCCTATTATCATCGTCCAACTCACACCGCACCCCTCCCATCACATGTAACGCTCCTCGTCAATATCCCCCTCCCATCGACTCACCAAAAACGCATCTATATATCCACTCATTCCCTCTGTCGTCCACAACATCTGACCCTCCCTATAACCGCCCAGGTCCTTCCTCACCACAACATTCATTGTGCTCATAGCTCTCTCTTACGTCGCTGCTCACGCAAAACACAGGCAGATGGCCTATCTCCCACATCACCCTCTCCAATCCCCAGCCACCCTCGCTCCATCAAAATGCATATTTTGGATGTCCCTGATCTGCTCCTTCAAACCCTCAATTATTTGTACTGGATAGGTCTCCCTAACCCCTACATGACATTCCCTTAATTGCCCTTCCAAATACCTCTGCAACCCATACGATAACCTGCCTTTCTCCCTCCCACACCCAATATAAAACTCCTTAATGCGTACCTTAGCCACTGTATCCCACCAAGAAATCACATCTCGCCCACTTCCCCCATCCCCCCACAAATTTTCCCACAACTCTGCAAAACCCTCCCTCCCTTCCCCCCCATTTAAGCAAACCCACATTCAACTTCCAATACCCCCCATATCTCCTAGGCAATCCATCCCACGCCAAATTCACTAATACCCCACGATGATCCGAGAATGCCATGTCCACAGTTTCAAATCTCTGCACCTCAACCGCTCGATTCGCATATATTCTATCCAATCTTGCAGCATATCCTTTCCTCACAAAAGTATATTCACCTCCACCCCCTTTACATCTCGCAACCCCACTCCATAGAGCAGGTCCCCAATGATCTACCACATGCCCCGCTCCCCGTGGCTCCACATCCCGCTGACTAGTCACACAATTCCAGTCCCCACCTACAATCGACACTACCGGCATCGACCGCAGGTGATACACTAGCTCATCCCTCACAAACCTACTTTTAACTACCCCATCACCCTCTGCTGGCCCATATACACTCATAAAACCTACGCGTTCCCTACCCCATAAGCCCTCAACTCGAACAATCCTACCATCCCGCTCACTTCCCAATGGCTCACAACAAACGGGCTGGTTTCCCGAATCAAAACAGCTGCTCCTCCTTTCAACCTACATGTATACCCAACATACACGACATACCCTGCTATGACCAACTCACTACCCATCTTATAATTGTGCTCCTGCACACAAGCCACATCCACCTGATAGCGTCCCAAAATCCTCCCTAACCAATCTCTCTTCCGCACATTACACAAACCATTAACATTGACCGTTAGACACCGGAATAAGACAAAGGTGGCTTTCCCTTGGATACTCTGCCCCTTTATGACTCATTTTTGAATCCTCACTTGGAATGCCCCCGGCATTCCTCGCAGGCCTTTGTCCTTTAGGCCCCACACCACCCTCATGTACCACAGCTGCCCACAGCTTTTTGCCAGGCCTTTGCGCTGGTGTTAGCACATCCTCTGGATCCGACATTACAGCTGCTCGTTTCCTCGACCCTAGGTCCACCTGCATGTCAGCCACATGCCCCTCCTCCGCATGAACATCCACTTCCACAACTCCTGTCTGTATGAACTCTCCGCCCATTGCCCCACCACTCGCCTGAACGCACTCCACAGCTGCAGTCTCTTGACTCAGACCCAAGGCCCTGTCCACGCCCTCCTCCGTCATACTGATGATGTCCTCCACCAAGGATCGTGTGGATTCCCCGCCATCACCTTCCACCCCTCAGCGACGTCGTCACCGCCCACAGCGGATCTCCCACTCATAGGCGAATTGTCAGGAAGGGTGACACAGGCCGACACTTGCAAGTCGTCCTGCCCTCCCACCCTCCCCGCTCGGCGCTCCTATTCGCCTCCTCAGGACTACAGTCATCCTGTTGCGTAGTCCACTGCTGCCTGCTATGCTGGTAAGGAGCACCTCTGGCCTCCTGCCTCCTGTCACACAAGGCCGCCATGTGTCCATATCCCCCACATAGGCGACACGTCCGTTGTTGGCCCGCATATGTCACAAAAACTTGCGTGCGAAATTCCTCTAATATTACATAAGACGGGATGGGGTACTTAAGAGACATCTTCAAAACATAAGACCCATCCGGCAGCCCCTCATATGGGCCCCCGGCCCAACGTCCTTGTGTTGCCGCATGAATGGTCCCGTATTTATCAAACACTGATGTCATGTCCATTGAATCTGCCTCAAAAAGCACATTGCGAACCTTTATCCACGTGTACCTTCTGGAGACATCACGAAGTTGCACAGTAACACCTGGGTTTATGTACATGCTGCGTTCCTGGTACTTTTCCACGATTGTCTCGTAAACACTGGTAGCACCAAACTTCACAAAAATTCTCTTAATTCCATTCATGGCCACCCCAGACAACATGTCGTTCTCTATACCATAAGTTCTCCTTAATATGTCAGGCAGAAGCACGGCCATATTCTCTGCAGTCACTGCCCCATGGATCAAGTCCACACAAACCGTGTTGACCCTCTTCCTACCACCCAGCGCCATTTGCAAATCCAAGCTTTTGCCAAACGCCACCAGGGAAGACCGCACACGTCCGCTCACCAGCAAGGCTGAGCGACGAATGACCCAGCGTGACTGTTGACCCAGCGTGACTGTTGACCCAGCGTGACTGTTGACCCAGCGTGACTGTTGACCCAGCGTGACTGTTGACCCAGCGTGACTGTTGACCCAGCGTGACTGTTGACCCAGCGTGACTGTTGACCTAGCGTGACTGTTAACCCAGCGTGACTGTTGACCCAGCGTGACTGTTGACCCAGCGTGACTGTTGACCCAGCGTGACTGTTGACCCAGCGTGACTGTTGACCCAGCGTGACTGTTGACCCAGCGTGACTGTTGACCCAGCGTGACTGTTGACCCAGCGTGACTGTTGACCCAGCGTGACTGTTGACCCAGCGTGACTGTTGACCCAGCGTGACTGTTGACCTAGCGTGACTGTTGACCCAGCGTGACTGTTGACCTAGCGTGACTGTTGACCCAGCGTGACTGTTGACCCAGCGTGACTGTAAATGAACTATAGTGACGATGGTTCTTATCCAGTTTACACGTTTAACTATTTTCATAATAAAAAAAAACTTTAAACGTTAATGTAAATGAACCCAAGCATAGTGAATTAGGTTAATCGTAGTTTAAGACAATTTATGAATGGTTTCAAGAGTTAGTTTTGTGTGGTAAAGTGTTTTGGTGTTGGCGTGTTGACTACACACCACCTCACCCTAAATTAACCGGCACAGAATATATATGTATTTCTCATCGTATATACACTGAGAGTTTACTTTAATCCCTTGTACAGGGATTAAATTATTCTTGTCTGGTGGTGAGAAGCGAGGTAGAGTCTTAATGATCCTAGTGTAGGAGATAGACTTTAAACCCCCATTAACAATCCAACTAATCAAGTAGTCGACCGTCTGGTGGTGCCTTGATTTATGAGTCAGTGTTACCTTGGAACTGAGTGGGTATGCATCCAGTGTGTACCACACCTCAGCGGTACACCTCTCCAGGACTTCTAACCAAAGTGAGTAAATATATATATATATATATATATATATATATATATATATATATATATATATATATATATATATATATATATATATATATATATATATACTGTAATATTTATCTTTTGAACCAAACTGCCGAATAACTTTGACATAAAGTTATTGTTATTTTTATTTTCAATATCACATTAGTGTTTGTCTTGTCATCACCTAATAATTTACTCAGAAGGCAATTTAGCACTAGAGCCATCCTGAGCCTCGCTTGTTACACTCTCTCGTTCTGATGTCTTCTCGGTCGATCACTCTTCGCCTCCTTCCCATAAGATTCTCTCTCTAATCCACTTGTAGCGCATTCATTGTTTTTTTTTTTTTGGGGGTTTTGTGCTTGTGTGTTTTTGAGTTTGCGTATTTTTGTTTGTTTTTGTTTTTGCTTATTTTTGTGTTTGTGTATTTTTGTGTTTTTTGTGAGAAAGAGTTCGAATGAAACCTTCTTTCGTAAATTTTATTTATCGAGCTCTTAGCTATTAGCTGTTGAGTGAATGCGACACCTAATCCTATGGGTGAGTAAGACGAGGTCTTCTTCGTTGTTGTTTCTTTCATTTCGTCCATGCACGTCTGGGTGGAGTTTGGACCACTGAGGAGAGTTGAAGGACTTCTGGAGGACTCCGCCAAACAATTACTGCCCACTACACTTTAAAGTTGAAGGACTGCTGGAGGGCCCGTCAGGAGTGACTCCCAGGTATTGTCCCGACTGCAAGAGAGGAAATCTGCCGCCGCAACACGACGCGATGATATACGACACGACGAAGACAGGGGCTGGGAAGCCTAACACCGCAACGAGACTATAGATAACACGACGCGGCGACCCCCAAGCAAGCGAGTCGGCTGTCGCAACACTATTACAACGGAAGATGCAACACATTTGGTACGACCCTTTTAGAAACAACGCGACGACAGAGTAAAACGACGAAAACATAAGCAGCACCGAAATGACTCGACACGGTAATTAACATCTGCTTGTTAATTACCGTGTCGTGCCATATGCAAAACAATTAACACCAGCTCCTAAATAAACACAAATAAATCGATATACATTTAAATTAACACATGTTTGATAATTTTGTATTATAGATTGGCGCAAACAATTTGCTTTAATACACACTGAAGCTAACATCGACATTTTCAATGGTTTAATTGCAAATTGATGATAAAATCTTATTTAATGTTGTAACTAATACAGGAATATTAATTTTGAGACCTGACTGCTGCAGTGTCTTACTAAGAGAGTGAGATAGACATCAATGTGTGAAGTGGACGAGACTCCACAACAACCAGACAGTCAGGTCACGTATTTGTGTTGGGTCAGTGTCCCTTCCTCCACACCAAATACGAAGGAAATTGAGATGGCTGGTAGAGTGTGCTTCAATGTGTGTGTGGGGGCGTGTGTGTGTGTGTGTGTGTGTGTGTTGTGGGCGTGTGAGTGTGTTCATGAGCTCGGCTATTTGTACGTGTTTGTGGTTGCAGGGTTTTTTCTAGTTCCTGGGCCCCTCTTTCTCTCTTACCTACACTTTAAATTGTGTGGGAAATCAACTTCCACCTCTTCCCCGTCCACATCATTTCTTTATCGTAAACATTCTCAGACTGAAAGTCCTTACATACCGATGTCTCGTTTGTCGTTACAATAAATTTTCTCTTGTTCCTGGTCTGTTCCTTTCAAAACTGTCCGCCCTGTCGCGCTCTCTGTATCTTCTATATTATGATCATTTCTCCCCCCATTTCTATTTGTTAGAATAGTGCTTAGTTATGATTATAATAATAGTAATAATACTTGTTGGAAATTACTTCTCGCTGTTCTGTTCGCGAGCTAAACCAGTACTGCTGATGTTATGTTTGTGTACACTATATGGGAACCGGTTGAAGGTTACGGTTGTTCCCGACTTTTTCTTCAACTGTTCCCGTGAGTTTTTTTTTTATCGCCAGAGAGTACACTGTTATCGTACTCTTTTCCTTATCTTTCTCTAGTTACCAGCTTCAAGCTTGTTTTTATTTAGATTAAACTTCAGTAATTAGTTAACATTCCTGAAGAACGTTAGTCTTCCTGCATCGGCTTTTTCAACTTGTCTTCAGATTCTCAAAAAAAAAGAAAAAAGGAACTGTTATCAGCAAAGAGCAACTGGAACAGCTCCCATTTCGTACCAGATTCATTATTTTTTTAAACCCACACCTCTCCTCTAAACAACATTCACTTTTATGTTCTGCATTATATTTCATTATTTTCGCAGCCTATAGAAGGCTGTAAAGAGGAATCCATTCCTAAAATCATGTCGTTAATATGCACCAGGAACACTAAGGGATCCAGTACTGATCTTTGTTGGACTCTTCTAATTACTCATATACTAATAATTCATTCCCTGAGGTCACTGTATATTTTCTGTTCAAGTATTCACTTTATCCCGATAATAACTTTCTCTTTATTCCAGTTTGCTTAATCAGTTCGCTAAGTCATTTTCCCTGTGACATGGTATCGAGGGCTTTACAGGTCACCCATCCCTTTCCTTTCTATCTGACGCTTGTTAGTATATCGAATATCTATTTAAAGGTACGCAAGCAAGCTCTTCCATTTCTGAATTTTTATTATTGTGCTTTGAGAAATTTAACACCTAGATGGTCGACAGGTTTTTCTAAATGTTAACAAGTCTTGTTCTTGTAATCTTTCCAGCAATTAGCATGTTACACTTCTCCGTGACTCTGATCAATATTATTAATATTCCATTATTAATGTACTCATTTAAATCTTAGAGGTCATATAGAGCATGTGTAATGGGAGACAATCAGACTTCATCCAAGTAAGAGGAGGAAACGTCAAATTTCATACATAACGATCTCTTTATCAGCATCAAGTCTCCCCCTTTGAAGGAACTCAGGTCCCTATTGGCCACAGTTTCCCGTCACCTTCCTTGAATATTGTATCATCATCTCTGTCCTACAGTCGTCTTGCCCAGTCATTAATAATTTATTTAGAGATGTATAGAGTAACTTGCACAATTTCATTTTCTCTCTATTCTCATGGTGATATTCTACCTGGCACTGATACCATTGACGTGGCACGTTCCATCGGTAGTCTCTCTCTGTTTCTCGTTAGTCACTTTCAGTGTTTGATATATGAGCTTGTTTTGGCCTCCCTTTCATCTCTCCTAGCGGCTCTTGTTCATTTATCAATATCCTGAACGTTGAACACCTATCGAGACTAAAGGACTGAAAGCATGTCAATGTTGAGTGAACACCTTCTAACAAGGGACTGAACACCTATTGAGGCTAAGGATACAGCTATCTAGGTTAAGGGAGTGAACACCTATTGAGGCTAAGGATACAGCTATCTAGGTTAAGGGAGTGAACGCCTATTAAAACTTCGGGACCGAACAGCTAAAAAAAAACCAAAAAGGTCTGAACACCTTAAAAATTCTCTCTCCACTTCTTCTGCCTCCTGTTTAAGTCGCCTCTGTATTTGTATAGGTAGTATAGGATCAATGAAACACGTACAAGACACATATTATATTTATGCTAACATGGAAAGTGTATACAATACACAGTGCTGGTGACAGTGCTGGTGACAGTGTGACAGTGCTGGTGACAGTGCTGGTGACAGTGCTGGTGACAGTGCTGGTGACAGTGCTGGTGACAGTGCTGGTGACAGTGCTGGTGACAGTGCTGGTGACAGTGCTGGTGACAGTGCTCGTGACAGTGCTCGTGACAGTGCTCATGACAGTGCTGGTGACAGTGCTGGTGACAGTGCTGGTGACAGTGCTGTGACAGTGCTCGTGACAGTGCTCGTGACAGTGCTCGTGACAGTGCTCGTTACCTGTGCACCAGAATTCTGCTGCCGTTCGAAATCATTCTAATAATATTCACGGAGACTTCTAAACTCCCGTGGAAAATGTTCCCAGGTGATCGCCGATGACGTTCGGAAGATAACTGATGACTGACACTCAGGAAACCAGCTTGAGCTGTGAGCTTTCTTCGTGGTTCATCAATACTCATCGTGGAATGGGAAGTTCGGGTGATCACTGGTCCTGAAGCAAGGAATGAATGTGAAAATATACGAACTTACACACCTGTCTGCATGTATACAATCTATCGGTGTATATGCGCTGAGACAAACACGCCTCTGTGCAGATGCACTGAAGCGAGAGCTTTCTCCTGATGGCTAAAGCTCTCGCTTCACACGGCGAGGGTCTGGGTTCGATTCCCAGCGAGGGTAGAAACATTGGGCTTGTTTCTCTACACCGGTTTTCTATGTTCCCCATCAGTAAAATGGGTACCTGAGAGTTAGTCGACTGATGTGGGTCGCATCCTGGGATAAAAACTGACCTAATTTGCCCGAAATGCGCTGCATAACAAGCGGATTTCTATATAGTAGTATGTCATTGATGTCAGCTAGGACTGTATAACTGTATACATGTATTTGTAGAAATAAAGATATTAAAATTACTACTTACTCGGCAAAGGAACAAACGCGTCCATTGCACTCCAGACTCTCTAAGAGTTTTATGTCCTTTGGCGACAACTGGAAGTCCCAGATCTGCAATACGTAAAATAATAATTATTTTGGCTTTAGAGACACCTTGGGTTGAAGATGATAGGTGCATATTTTCCTGATTGGTAAATTACTAAGTTATTGCATGAAATGACTGCATGAATTGATCAATCAGGCTGTTGTGCCAACTGATATACATGACGTAATGCCGTGCTGGCTTGAAGAGGCTCTACACAGAGCAAAATGTTCTGCAGCTTGTCTTTCCTTCACGGTGCGGCCTACGTTGCAATACTTGCAGCGTGTACCAACAACCAGGTTAACCAGAACATTGCTAGGAGGCCTGGTCTGAAACCGAGCCGCTGGGAGGCGCTCCCTGCAACCACGAACACATTAATCTAAATTAAATCTTTTATCGTACCTGGAAGTTCTCTTCGATGCGAGACTTGTTGGCAGATTTTGGAATCACAATCAACCCTCGGTCAATCTGCAAAGATTTTCTTCCTTATTATATCAGATCGATTCTAAAACATACGTACATTACTTCAGGGAAGTGTCATCTACATGTAAATAACAATTCAATTGCATAAAATAGAATTTCTACATTTCACTCATATTAATTTACAAATATAAAATATACACTCGTCACTGTTACAAAAGCCACTTCGTTTAAACCCACCCAAAGTATATAGGACAATTAACCTTTCTACTTGCAACAGGATCAGTGAAAAAACTTGTGACTCCATCACTCTGAGAACATGTGTGATAGTATCACTAGTGACAACACCATGAGAACACGTGTGACAGCATCACTGTAAAAAAATCTGTTACATCACCGTGAAAACAGCTGTCATATCATCACCGCTATAACACATGTGTAGCTGACCTGGAAACGGATGAGAATCTGTGCTGGTGACTTCTTGTACTTCTGGGCGAGAGTCTTGACCTTGGGCTCCTCCGTCAGTACTGGGTCACCTGGCTTTGCCCACGGTCTGTTCATGACAAAAGAAATACAAAAAGTTAATAGGGCATGGAGTGAGAGCGAGAGCGAGCTAGCTTTCTGCTTTTCTATCCTAGACTCTCAAACCTAGATAATACACGATAGTCCTTAATCTAGACAGAAGTACATAGTTATTCTCAGCAGATAATCTCAGTGTGGACGTCGAAGTCCTTTGACATATGTCATTCCCATATACTTCCATGTATAAAAAATACGAAAACGAATACGCAAATAATCACATAAAATACCTTTACTCTTTTTTTGTATTATTTATCAATATACTTTCCTAAAGGCCTTTTCGAACTCCTTACCGTTGCTCGTGTTTCTGCTCTGCAAGGAATCCCCTTATATCCTGTTTTTCACTTGGGAAGCGAGTTCGCCTACACCTGCAAATTCTTATGTGGGATGATGCATTTACGGAAGTTTAGCATTAACTAAACTTAATCATCCACTGGTCTTTATTGACTTATAGGCATACTATATTTTCGATCTAATGGCTGCTTGCATTGTTGGCTCATTGTTGTGTAAGGACAGAAAAAAACATTTTCTCCCTGTCCGCTAACTGTAGTAACGCAGAGACGAATAGAAACTTTTCTAGTACAGAACTGAAGTTTATGACCAGGGCCACCGAAGAGTCTCACCCTCTCTTTCCTGTCCACCCGCAATCTTGATTCAATGTATTCAGTATCCTACTTATCTTGATCAGTCCTATGGTAAATCTTCCACTCCACGTCTCGCACGCTCACTATCAAGTGACTGGAGGAAACGGATATGGATGACTGAATGGATTTGTGCGATTTACCGAGGGCTAGCACCACACACACACACACACACACACACACACACACACACACACACACACACAAGGTCAGGAGCTGAAATTCTACCCCTGCAACTACAAATAGGCGAGTACAAACACACGAATGAAAACTCGTATAATTATAAAGCAGCTAAAGATACATTTCCTTTAAAATAATAAATCTTAGAAGATTAGTAAATCAGTGATAACCCGGAAGGTTAGGAACCCAGGATAGCATAATATAGCCACTAAGACTTACTGTCATTTGGGTTCTTCGATTCTCTTCCCCAGGATGTGACCCCCACAACATGGCTAACACCCAGGTAAATACTGCTAGGATAACAGAGTCATACCCATTGCTTGTGCTAGGCTCCAACCCCGAGTCCTACAGATATGAGACGAAGGAGCTACCACATAAACTACGAAGCACCTGGGATACACAAGGAACCAACTATCTATGATCTCTGAATTTTAGCTAGTCAACAATAAACTTGGAGTTTCTCAATTAACAGGTCCTGTTTACTAACTGTTCCTGCAGAAACTAACACAGTATTAAGTAAGACTCATGTCCAATACTTAGGTATCTTTATTGGCAAAACGTTTCACATTCACAGAAGGCTTCAGTCGAATACAAGCTAATATATAACACGAGTGAAAAATGGAGGTAATTTGGAGATCAGTCCCCTTAGGCTAGATAGAAGGGGACATCGCCTTTGCACAGTGCTACCATAGATGGCGCTCCTTCCCAAAATGCTGTCAAAAGCAATTTTGACATAAATCTGAGAGTCCTGACCCACCTCCACAGCCAGTACTCACCTATCTGGGGACCCAAGAGGACTGTAGGCTGTAACGGTGATGTCTTTACTCTTACAAAATTCAATCAATTTATTCTGGGGCAGATAGGGGTGTACTTCGATCTAGAAAATAAAATAATTCGTTAAGTCAATTATTCCGTGTTTCGATATCTAATATATTCGGTGTTCATGGCAAGTGTTTTGCACTAGAATGATAAAATCTTATCAATACCTCAGCTGTCACTGCCTCAAACACTTTGCACGGGTCACATCTTAAACATACTGTTGTGCGTTTGCACCTTTACACAGTCGGGAAAGTAAGTCTGACCTTAAAATATTCTTTTCCTGCTGGTTTAATTTTACCAAATCTCTCTTAGGTCAGTCTAAATTTAGTTGCCATTATTAAACAGAGAGAGATATTGAGACTGATTTTCGTGGAGTTGTTAAATCTATGAATTTAAACTCTACTGCTCTGACGAAATATTGTTGCTGTATAATCAAAGCTCACAGACTGCCTGAAAAGCATCATTATGTACTCTCTCCAGCACCACCCACCTGATTGTTAACAATGGGGACCTTGGCCACCTTAAGAACACGTTCCAGTTGTTTTTTGTTGAAGTTGGAGACCCCGATGGACCTGGTGAGGCCCAGCCTCACACACTCCTCCATTGCTTCCCAGGTTTCCACGTAATCAACGTCACCGTAGAGTATCTTCCCGGTCGAGTCAAATGGGAAGAGATCGCCTCCTTCCTGCGGGTTGAAGGAAGATGCGAGACTTAATGGTACTGAAACCGAAGAGATCACGCAGCTATAATAGTATCTAACACTAAATATAAACCAACAGAAGAACACCCAGAGTAAAATTATCTAACATAAATAAAAACTACTCGAAGGAACATGCTCAACAAATAAATGCATCACACTAATATAATCTACATTAGAAAATAGTGTTAATGTTGAAATGCTCCCATAAAAAAAATCCTTTGAGACTGAGTTTCAGGAGATTGGGAGTGAGTTGGAGGGGTTTTAGAATAAATTGAAAGGGTGTAGAAGTGAGCTACAGGGGTTTGGAAATGTTAGATGACCGTGGAATTGAGTGAAATCTTAAAGATATGGAGGTGCTAAGTTGTTAAATGTTGTAGAGGGTTTGAGTAGATAAGAATCAGACATGGAGTTTGAATGTATCAACGAGATGGAGGCTTGAAGCAGCGGAAATGTCATATTTGAAATCAATGTCTGGCGTGAACATTATGAACATGGTACAGAATATAGAAATTAACACAGTATGAAAGTTATAATTGAAAGTTAAAAGAAGTTGAGATGCTCTGATAATTTAGAAATGATGAGACAAGTTGATAAAGGGTGTATAAATCCGGGAAGGTGTACTGGACGTCCCAGAAAGGGTTGGAAGGAATGAAGTTTCAAGTGGTAGAGACCTGAGCATCCAGCAGACATGTGTGGGTGGGTTATATCGCAGTGAGTGGGGACAAGTGATTTTCTGTGTGTGAAGAAGCTAATGTCTGTTAAGATATTTACGAAAATCAGCTATTAGAACTTGATATATGGACGTGGAATAAATTATTGCCCGTACTTAAAAGTAGTGGAAATGTTGCACTTCATCGTGACGTCCACAAACTTTTGAAAAAAAACGTTAGAAAACGAGTAGCGGTGCATGTGTTTTCTTCTTTGGATCCCCCCTGACGAGGAATATCCGATGTGGCTAAAAATAAAACAAAATACAAGGCTGTCAAGAAGACGAGACCCCCGATAGCTGTTTATCATTGAGGGGCGTTACAGTCAGGTACTGAAGAATGCAAGCCTTCCCTGGCTAGACAGTACCCTCAGTTTTTACGTCAGTCCGGCCCTTAACATTGTCAAATATATTCTTAATTGCAGATAACACTATTTTTGTAGTCTATCGAGACAACTGGACCAGTATGTGAGGTAGAAGTTGAGGTAGGTGATATAGATAGCTTATCAAGGCACTGATCTTGAAGCCCATGGGCCAGTGTATGAGGTAGAGGTCAGGAAAGGTGAGGTAGATACCTGATCTAGACACTGACCTTGAAGTCCATGGGACAGTGCATGAGGTAGAGGTCAAGGTAGTCGAGGCCGAGGTTTGCCAGGGTGGTCTTGAGGGCTGGCAGCACAGACGACTTCGCGTGGAAATTATTCCACAGCTGGTACAAAGAAAATTTTTAATTAACATCAAGGAACTTTTCACTGAAAAATAGAGTTCTTCAACCTCTGTGTACAGTGTGTAATAAGATGATAAATGAATGCTGTCTTACCACGGACGCGAATGAAGTCACATAGGACACATTTATTGAAAATGAATCGGTCCTTGGACCTTCATTCCTTCAAACATGTGTATTTGAAGTGATCAAGTTCCAAGGTCCGAAACGTTTTCGAGATGCATCTTGATCCTCGTGTACTTGCCATGACTCCAAATAATGTCTGATGAACTTCAAGTGGATGGTGGGAAGTCTTCTGAAGCTTCAGTATCTACGACCTTTACTAGTACAGATAATCATTATCTGCACATATCCTATTTACAGGAGCAATCGAAATTACTTTGGAAAGAATATTTTTACTAGAAGGAAATCACAATTTAGTTAGTTTTAACTATGGTATTTCTACCTTTAGCATCCTAGACGAGTACTAAAATAGTTTTACGTATTTTTTTTATCTTTGGTTCATATTTTCATCCTAACCTTGTCAGTACATTTTTTTTCACTACTCAATTTACAGACTAAGAGCTGCTATCCTACCTCAGCTCATTTACAGAGAGAGATTATCCTAAAATCAGCTCATTTCAAAGCCCAGCCCTATCTTAGGTATACTGCCACCCCACTCCAGTATGCTACCAGTACAGCCACCTAACACCCAGGTGCTAGGTGAAACATGGGTTCAAGTGTAAGGTTATTTTCCCGAATTGTCGTGCAGGCCAGGTTTCGAATCCGCGTCCATAGGTTTTCAGACCGTGGGTCATTTTTAAGTCAGTCTGGATCACAATAAACCATATAAATGTTCCCTGCATAAACGTGGATAATATTGTTATATATTCAAGGGAAAACTCTAAACCCACAAGGGTCATACAGAGACTGGGGAATGAGAGGTAGATTTAATTCAAGGAATGAGAGGTAATTCCCTGAATCAAGAACCTTTCACCAAGATCAAGGTTTGTCTGTGCAGACTTAGACACTGGAGGTTCAATCCCTTCAACATGGGGCGTCTTGATGGTGGCGAAGTGGCTCTTGATCCATGGAATTAAAGCTAACCTTTTTCTCGGATCAAACCTGACTACCTCTCATTCACCAGTCGCTGTTAACCGGGGTTTCTGGCTTCCCTGTGGATATAATGTTATCACTAGTTGTTAAGTTGTGATCATACCTTGCTGGTGATGAAGAGTTCATCCCTGGTGACGGTACCGTCCTTGATGAGAGCAGCGATGGCAGCTCCCACTTCAGGTTCATTGCAGTACACGTGAGCACAGTCAATGTGACGATAGCCCGCTGTGACGGCGTCCTTCACCGCTGTCGTCACCTCTCCTGGCTTAGACTGTCCCACACATTAACTCTCAGCGTAACTTAATAAAAATTAATTACCATATATACAGATGCTACCCACTTAGTGTCTGATTTTCACCGCGTGTGAGATGAACTGGTTCATATATCAACATATCTGAAAGTCAATTTTATTACCATATTAACTATAAATTGTATTAATGTTAGTAGAATTACCGACAATATGTTAGGTAGAAGCCGTATCGGCTTGACAAAGCTCCTGGAGAGGGAAATGTTGCCACAATATAATGTCGCATTAGTTGCAATTGTGTCCTTTACTTAACATTTAATATAAAACTGTATAAATCTGGAGTGGAAGAGATGAATGGTTGGGGTCGTCCCAGGAAGGGCTGAATGGTGGGAGGGGGTTAACGAGGTTTTGAGTGCTAAGGGTTTGAGCATCTAGCTGGTTTGTGTGAGCGGGTTTGGTGGAAGTGGAGACAAGAGATCTCTATGGTTTGACGTGCTAGAGTGTGAGTTTTTTAACATTTATAAAGAAATTCAAGAGTTAGTAGAGGTGTGAATGTTGAAATTCGGAAGGTCACTGTGGATTTTTTTTTATAATTTTCCTACATTCATCATGTGTAAATGTGAATAATATAATAGTTGTGTATTAAAATGTGATGCTGATTTGACCCTTCAAGAAATTTTGTGTGAAGGAGTGTGTGCAGTGGCCGCGGAGTGATAGACGGGAGGACGACATAGTGAAACTGAATGTGTGAATATTGGTCGGTTAGTGACGGCGAGTTATCCGGCGTCATAGAGGCCATAATTGGGTGTTTCGGCCCGAATTTGTAATAGGAACCCATCTTAATGTCCCCTGCTGAGGAATTGGAACAGGACATTTGCTGGACCTCCAGAATTACGTGTGGATGGTGGAAAATTAGGAGACTATGCCATCACTCACACAGGGAAGTACGCTATTGTCCTTTCATTTAGATTTATTTTCTAATAACGAATTTCTTTTCTAATAACACTATTGTATTATATGTATTGTACAATAATTATATTATGTACCCAGCAAGCCAAATGATATACTGTTCACACTATTTTATAATTTACCATTATTGGTATTAATGTTTAATATTGTAATTATTAATTTAGTGTCAGGTCAAGCTTTTTTGTGAGAGTGGTGGAGTGGGCATCGAAGGAGTGACAGTCCTGTGAACTACTGTGACTAAGTCCCACTTGCCTCACCCAAATTACTTGCACGTAATAATTCAGGTAATACCCTGTAAACCTCATGCAGGTAATTTCTCATAGTCACCTTGTGATGTCTGCACACTTCTGGTTAGACACTTATTGAATGAATGGTGGTGAATGTGTTTCCTCTTTTGTGTCGTCCTACCTTGGTGCAAGATAATCATTATTACAAAAGATATTTTGTAAAAAGAGAGGACTAAAATATAATTATTCAACCTCTCGAATATTATTACTAATGAAAACATTGTATAAGCAGAGGAAAAATAACATTTAAAAAATGCCAAAGGCTTGTAAAATTCGTAAATGAAAAAAAGGTTGACCCGACATTGGAGATTTTGGTCATCTGACCGAGGCCTTCCACTGGCTTACCTGTTCATGCCGTTAAAAAAAATAGTTACATTAACTACGTGTATAATTTGTGTGTTAGAAATTGAGAGGAGACGGTGGTGGTGGCAACAGTGACAGGCAGCAACACAAACATCTGGTGGTGGTGGCCAACCTTCACACACGATAGAATTAGCCTCATCGTGACGACTCTCTTTTACTTTTTTTTTATACACTGCATTGTACAGGATATGACTGGTACTGGTCAGAGGGCAATCTTAAATCCGTAGGGGTCATAAATTTCTCTCGGAGGATTAGTTCACTGATGCTTGAAATATAAAGCTTTTGTCCTATGTTTGTATGTTTGTCGAACATGGATATCCTGCTTTAATCTTTGTAACTTAGTTTTGCAATCTGTCAGGCTTTCCCAGCTTTGGCTAGGAGCAGGGTAGGCGTTGTACGACTGAATCATTGGACCCGGGTTTAATTCACATGACGCGCTCAGTGGATCATTAAGAAGCATATTTTACAGTGTCAAAACTTGAATAGTTGTTTGACTCGAGGTCACAGGCGTAGTATATATGGTAAAACACTTAGCTCTCTATACTGCTGGTGAGTAGTAGAGCACTTGGCTCTTTACGTCGATAGTGAGTGTGGTAGAGCACTCTCTACATCGCTGATATGGAGTTCCTAAATATATTTGACACAGTCATTAATACTAGTTATGTTTTGGGCTCAGATTCTGATTTTGTAGTTGATAACACGGATCACGTAAACAAACCCCTTTCAAAACTGCAACGAAAGGATCCTTATGCAGTATTCGTATAACGGTATTTATGATAAAAAAAAGAGACACGTTAGCTTACTTTTCCACTGGTGTTTGTAACGAAAACACAAAAAATATTCTCTGTTACTGCTTAACAAACATTTCAAAATTTCTCTGCAATTCCAAGATTTAAAAATGGTCAGACACGACTTATCTATTGTCACCTAGAACTCAACCTTTATTGCCTGCAATGTGATCCATTCTTTTTGGAGCAATTTAAGTCACTGACGATTCCCAGTTTGAAAACATTTCCAAAACTGAAAACTCGATGTAGAGAGTGCTCTACCACACTCACTATCGACGTAAAGAGCCAAGTGCTCTACTACTCACCAGCGGTATAGAGAGCTAAGTGTTCTACCATATATACTACGCCTGTGACCTCGAGTCAAACAACTATTCAAGTTTTGGCACTGTAAAATATGCTTCTTAATGATCCACTGAGCGCGTCATGTGAATTAAACCCGGGTCCCATGATTCAGTCGTACACGCCTACCCTACCCGAGCCAAAGCTGGGAAAGCCTGACAGATTGCAAAACTAAGTTAAAAATATTAATGCAGAATGTCCATGTGCGACAAAAATACTAAACATTGGACAAAAGCTTTATATTTCAAGCATCAGTGAGCTAATCCTCCGAGAGAAATTTATGACCCCTACGGATTTAGGATTGCCCTTTGACCAGTACCAGTCATAGCCTGTACAATGCAGTGTATAACAAAAAAAAGTAAAAGCGAGACGTCACGATGAGGCTAATTCTATCGTGTGTTTAGGTTGGCCACCACCACCACCAGATATTTGTGTAAATTATGCTAACAATCGCACTGCATAAATATTACAGCACTTAGATACATTAAACATAAATAGACTAGTATTAATATTGCAGCATAAGCAACATTATTTTATATTTAGCGAAAACAGGATATTTATCAAGTACATAAACATGCAGATAAATAGATAGCTTCGAGAAACAAATTGAGGACTTACTTTCCACGTCCCGAGACCAAGTACCGGGACTGACTTCCCATTAGAGAAGCTGATGGTGCGACCTAAAGCAGCCATTAGGAAATGGATTGAAGGAACAAATAGAGTCGAGGAGGCATGTGTGTGTCACCCCGGCGCCTCAACAACTGGGACAAGAGGCTTCACTCTCGCTCATTTAACACACCAACCACACTCCCAACCTACCCACCTCCTTTTACACACACATCATTTACTTTTGTTCTACATTATATATTTTTATTATTTTCACAGCCTAAAGAAGGCTATAGGAATAGAGGAATCCATTCCTAAAATCATGTTAATATGCACCAGGAACACTAAGGGATCCAATACTGATCTTTGTTGGACTCTTCTAGTTACTCATATACTAACAATTCATTCCCTGAGGTCACTGTATATTTTCTATTCAAGTATTCGCTTTATCTCTAATATCTTTCCTTTTACTCCAGTTTGCTTCATCAATTCGCTAAGTCATTTTCCATGCGACATAGTATCGAGGGCTTTGCAGGCCACCTAGCCCTTTCCTTCCTATCTAACACTTGTTAGTAAGCAATCAAGCAAGCTCTTCCATTTCTGAATTCTTATTAGTGTGCTTTGAAGAATTTAATACTTTCTAGATGCTCGACAGGTTTTTCTAAATGTTATCAAGTCTTGTTCTAGTCATCTTTTTCAGCAATCAGCATGTTAAACTTCTCCATGACTTTGATCTCTATTATTATTATTATTATATTATTAATGTACCCATTTAAACCTTAGAGGTCATATAGAGCATGTGTAATGGGAGACAATCAGACTTCATCCAAGTGGAGGAAACGTCAAATTTCATACATTCAGAGCTCTTTACCAGCATCAAGTCTCCCCCTTTGAAGGAACTCAGGTCCCTATAACCCACAGTTTCCTGTCACCTTCCTTGAATATTGGTATCATCGTCTCTGTCCTACAGTCGTCTGGCCTAGTCAATAATAATTTATTTAGATATGTGTTGAGTAATTTGCACAATTTCATTTCCTATTTATTGTCATAGTGATATTCTACCTGTCACTAATACCATTGATCTGGCACATTCCATCGGTAGTCTCTCTCAGAGAGAGTGCCTATCGAGGCTAAGGACACATTTATCTAGGTGAAGGGACTGATCACCTATTAAAACTTCGGGACCGAACAGCTAAAAAATAAACTTAGGGACTGAACACCTTAAAAAATCCCCTCTCCACTTCCACCGTATTAGTCGCCTCTGTATTCAACTGAAGAAACCTGCCATACAGGCGAAACGGTTCAGTATACTGTGGTAGTCTAGGATCAATGAAACACGTACAAGACAGTACATATTATATTTATGCTCACATGGAGAGTGTATACCATACACAGTGCTCGTTACAGTGCTCGTTAGTGGGCACCAGAATTCTGCTTGCGTTCGAAACAATTCGAGTAATATTTACGGTAAGTTCTACTCCTGAGAGTCATTCAGTGACGCTCTTGCACTCAGAAAATGTTCCCAGGTGATCGCCGATGACGTTCGGAAGATAACTGATGACTGACACTCAGGAAATCAGCTTGAGCTGTGAGCTTTCTTCGTGGTTCATCAGTACTCATCGTGGAATGGGAAGTACGGGTGATCACTGGTCCTGAAGCAAGGAATGAATGTGAAAATATACGAAATTAAACACATATCTTCATGTATACAATCTATCGGTGTATTTACGCTGAGACAAACACGCCTCTGTACATATGCACTGAAAAATACACACGGTTTATAGCCACTTGCGAATTACTACTTACTCAGCAACGGGACAGACGCGTCCATTGCACTCCAGACTCTCTAAGAGTTTTATGTCCTCTGGCGACAACTGGAAGTCCCAGATCTGCAACACGTAAAATAATAATTATTTTGGCTTTAGAGACACCTTGGGTTGAAGATAATAGGTGCATATTTTCCTGATTAGTAAATTACTAAGGTATTGCATGAAATGACTGCATGAATTGATCAATCAGGCTGTTGTGCCTACAGATATACATGACGTAATGTCGTGCTGGCTTGAAGAGGCTCTACACAGAGCAAAATGTTCTCCAGCTTGTCTTTCCTTCACGGTACGGCCTACGTTGCAATACTTGCAGCGTGTACCAACAACCAGGTTAACCAGAACATTGCTAGGAGGCCTGGTCTGAAACCGAGCCGCTGCGAGGCGCTCCCTGCAACCACGAACAGATTAAACTAAATTAAATCTTTTATCTACCTGGAAGTTCTCTTCAATGCGAGACTTGTTGGCAGATTTTGGAATCACAATCAACCCTCGGTCAATCTGCAAAGATTTTCTTCATTATTATATTAGATCGATTCTAAAAATACGTACATTTCTTCAGTGTGTTGTCATTTACATGTAAATAACAATTCAAGTGCAAAAATAGAATTTCTACATTTCATCCATATTTCTTTACAAATACAAAATATACATTCGTCACTGCGACAAAAGCCACTTCATTAAAACCCACAATATACAGGACAATTAACGTTTCTACTTGCTACAGGATCAATGAAAGAACTTGTGACTGCATCACTCTGAGAATATTTGTGATAGTATCACTAGTGACAACACCGTGAGAGCACGTGTGACAGCATCACTGTAAAAACACCTGTTACATCGCTGAAAACAGCTGTCATAGCATCACCGCTATAACACCTGAGTAGCTGACCTGGAAACGGATGAGAATCTGTGCTGGTGACTTCTTGTACTTTTGGGCGAGAGTCTTGACCTTAGGCTCCTCCGTCAGTACTGGGTCACCTGGCTTTGCCCACGGTCTGTTCATGACAAAAGAAATACAAAAAGTTAATAGGGCATGAAGAGAGAGCGAGAGCGAGCTAGTTTCTGCTTTTCTATCCTAGACTCTCAAACCTAGATAATACACGATATTCCTTAATCTAGGAAGAAGTACATAGTTCTCAGCAGATAATATCAGTGTGGACGTCGAAGTCCTTTGACATCTGTCATTCCCATATACTCCCATGTATACAAGAATACGAAAAGTTAACGTAAACAGGAATACGAAAATAATCACATAAAATGCCTTTAGTCTTTTTTTTTTATTATTTATCAATACACTTTCCTCGTGGGCAGAGATATTTTCGAACTTCTTACCGGCTGGTCGTGTTTCTGCTCTGCAGGGAATCCCCTTATATTCTGTTTCTCACTTGGGAAGAGAGTTCGCCTACACTTGCAAATTCTTATGTGGGATGATGCATGTAAAACGGAAGTTTAGTATTGACTGAACTTACTCATCCACTGGTCTTTATTGCCTTATAGGCTCATTGTTGTGTAAGGGCAGAAAAAAACATTTTCTCCCTGTCCCCTAACTGTAGTAACCCAGAGACGAATAGAAGGTTTTCTAGAACAGAACTGAAGTTTATGACCAGGGCCAATGAACAGTCTCACCCTCTCTTTCCCGTCCACCCGCAATCTTGATTCAATGCATTCAGTATCCTAATTATCTTGATCAGTCCTATTGTAAATCTTCCACTCCACGTCTCACACGCTCTCCATCAAGTGACTGGAGGAAACAGATTTGGATGGCTGAATGGATTTGTGGGATTTACCGAGGGCTAGCACCCCGCCCCATCCCCTAAATACACAAGACCATGACCTGAGATTCTACCCCTGCAACTACAAGCAGGCGAGTACAAACACACGAATGAAAACTCGTATAATTAAAAAGCAGCCAAAGATACATTTCCTTTAAAATAATAAATCTTAGAAGGTTAGTAAATCAATGATAACCCGGAAGGTTAGTAACCCAGGATAGCACAATATAGCCACTACGACTTATTGTCATTTGGGTTCTTCTATCCTCTTCCCCAAGATGTGACCCCACAACATGGCTAACACCCAGGTAAATACGGCTAGAATAACAAGAGTCAACAAGTGTAAGGAAACATACCCATTGTTTGTGCTACGGTCCAACCCGAGTCCTATATTTATGAGACGAAAGAGCTACCACAAAAACCACGAAGAACCTGGTACACAAGGAACCAACTACCTACGATCTCTGAATTTTAGCTAGTCTAAATTATGAACTTGGAGTCTCAATTAACAGGTCCTGTTTACTAACTGTTCCTGCAGAAACTAGCACAGTATTAATTAGACACGCATGTGGAATACTTAGGTATCTTTATTGGCAAAAAAGGCTTCACATTCACAGAAGGCTTCAGTCGAATACAAGCGAATATATAACACGAGTGAAAAATGGAGAGGTAATTTGGAGATCGGTTCCCTTAGGCTACACAGAAGGGGACATCGCCTTTGTACAGTGTTACCATAGATGGCGTTAAGTCCCAAAATGCTGTCAAACCCAATTTTGACATATAAGTCTGAGAGTCCTGACCCACCTCCACAGCCATTACTCACCTATCTGGGGACCCAAGAGGACTGTAGGCTGTAACAGTGATGTCTTTACTCTTGCAAAATTCAATCAATTTATTCTGGGGCAGATAGGGGTGTACTTCGATC